>JBAMJV010003179.1:0-205414 GCA_037951105.1 Echinarachnius parma
GTATGACATATGGGGATACAAAATACAACATGCAAAGTGATCAAGTAACTTTGTTGACATGTGCCAAAAGTGATGAGTGGTTGATACAACGTATATTGTTATTACCTGATATGTCCACTGGGTGTTGTGTGAAAGTTAAATGGACGTTATGTGGCCGAGTAATATGCAAAAATGCAAAGCAATATTCACTAACTCATTGCCCTCTCTTTGTACACGGTTTTGGCGATCCAGTGGATAATTTAATATATAAACACTTCAATCGTAAATATCTTTTGAACGAAAGAGAAATTTGAAAAACCACAACCTGTCCCATGCTTTTATTGCTAATACGAATACAACAATGTATGAGTGAACCGCTAGAATTCCAATTGGATTTTGAGGATTTGGACAATGTTACTAAGTCCCTTTAAGGTTCTCACAATTAATATGTGGATCTATTTAGATTCTAGTTACAAATATAACTCAAAACTTAAAGGGATACTGTCATCATGGCTATGATTGTTTGTGTGTGTGGTGGTGGAGGTGGGGGGGGGGGGGGGGGGGGGGGAGGGGGGTGCCAGGGTGGGGTAGGTTGGAGTATCTCATGAATAAGTAGCTTAGTTTATATACGCACCCTATTATGTGTCATATAATTTTGTTTATGTCCTTTTGAACGCCTTGCACCCCTCCCTCCCCCCCCCCCCCCCCCTCCTCCGCAGTGTCATATTATAGGAAGACCCTCGCATAATGTAACACAATTTCATTTAATTTGCAAAAGAGCCTTAAGATGAGTTTCCATATTTTAATAGTATGTTGTTGTATTTTCATTTCAAGCAAAATTTCAAGAATATGTATCGTACAATGCCTTTAAAATGTGGATCCCTGAAATAGTAATGATCACATTGTCAATCAAAACGCATTAGGCGATATAGCGATCAAATAGGTTATGAGTACATTGAAAGGGGTGCACAAACGCCAATGCCACTTGCACCATACCTCGTGCAGCTACGACCTAATTGATGGGAGTTATTGTCCAACATGATCGAAGAAGCAATTAATCTGGCGATTTTACCGGATTGGTGAATAATGAACATTTGACATATAGGTTTAATTACCAAAGCCGAAATTCAATAAAAAGAAAATCCAAATGCGCATGTCTTTTTTTGCAAAACGAAAGTCATGCGAGGGTGGCAATGAACGAATCATGATTATGAAGACTATTTTCTCTCCGACTTCATGCGTGCATTTAGACATGAGAATTTACGTTGTCATGGTTGTGTCTACACTGTTTTGTGAGATGATGGTTCTGACTGTGAACATTAGGGGAAGGAACGGTCAAATTCATGTTGAGAATAATGAGACAGGATTTTAGGGGGAAAAAGCAGTTAACTGTGGATGTGCCTTTCAAACTGATTTTAAAATAACTTGAATTGTACACATGGTATACCGTATGGACAAAGGTGATTTATCTACTGTGACCCGGATGAAAGGAACATCCTAAGATGGCTACTGGAAGTGCATTTACTAATGTAACCATGGTATCTCACTGCGATGCCATCGAGCCCGCTTTGAGCGCAGTGAAGTGGGCCATAGGAGGGGTTGCATTGGTCCTGTCTTCGCTGACCCTGGCTGGATTCGTGTTGAACAAGAAACTTCGGAAGCAGCACAACATCTTCCAGTTTCACGTAGCCCTTGCGGAATGGATCGGAATTGTGTTCAATCTTGCGTTCGATCAGAGTAACGTCGCCGGCGACTGTTATGCCTGGGAGGTTGGTATGATGTTACTCACACAATTATGTTAATACTTATTGCTCGATTAGTGTGATCCCGCGCACTTTCTTTAGAAACGTCTATTTAATTATATTTGGGTTAGTGCCCGGTTTATATAGCTTCTGACTAATCGAGCAACGAAAAGGGTTTCATGGGAACGTCCCCCATTCAAGGGTATTTGTGGCTCAATGGTTGAGCACCGGTCTAGCAATCCGGAGGTCTCGGGTTCGATTCCCGGCGAAGCCTATATTTTGCTAATTTGCTCATAAATTTGAAATATTTCTAGTCAGTTTCCTCTACGTTTGAATTTGATTAAAAGTAATAATTATCAAAATGTAACTGATCCAGACACGTAATGAATAATGACATCCATGAATATTATGATAAACGTTGGTATCAAATGTTGGTATATAAATATGTTGTTCTTTTTTCTTGTATTATCTCATCCCGTCTACAGAATCGTTGGTGTATGTCGGTTCAATGTCTTTGCATACTCGTAAGCGTGGAGAGTATATTGGCCATTGCTGTCTATCGATACATCAACTTAGTAATCGACCCGTTCGGCACACGACAATTGATCACGACACCGAGATGCATCATCGCCTGCTTTGCATTATGGGTCGGAACGGGAGCGGCTATTTCTGTTGTTGCATTATTCCTAACTCAAGAACTGTTCCTGCAACTTGGGGCAGTCTCTTCGGGCGTATCGTTTCTTGTAACCGGTGGATGCTATCTCCTTATCTACCGCTCCGTCTCAAGAATCACAGTTGCCGGGGAGGAGCAAAAAGCGCGTCTGTCTGAGAACAAAAGGATTCTTAAAACGTTCGCTTTAGTTTACTCGACATCATTGACCGTTCTTGGCGCTCTGACGCTCAACGCGCTATTCTTTTTTGGTGGCGAAGGCTTGGTGAAATTCGAAGAATGTTTGACATTTTGTGGTGAGACTTCGCTGCTCTTGAGCTGGATTTTGGATTGCCTTATTTTTTGGTGGCGTATTAAGGAGTTCCGCCAATTACTGCCTGGGCTAAAGTGTGGAAACAGTTCAGTTCATACAGTACAGTCGTAACATGTTTAAAACAAATATTTAGATATTCAATGATATACAATCAAATTTAAAAATACGAAATATTACAATCAATGTATTGAACCAAAATGTTTAAGTACAAGTTTGATTATAATCATTGAAACAAAATATTAAAGTGATCCATGTAAAGTGTCAGATATTTCACAAAATGACATTTGAGACTTCAATCCTATATCAATATCATTGTAAAATACAATTAGAAGATTCGTGAAAGTTTGAAAGAAAACGTCCACTGTTTACCTAGTGAAAAAAACGAATATTGAGTTCATATTTTATCACCGAATACTGATGGCCTACCGTAGATTTGTTGCAGTAATAATCTTCCGTTTGACGATATCCGCACCCGTGTATACAGACGGTACAGAATTTGCGCGCGCTCAGCTCAACGACTCATCGTGCTGCCGAAGGTTTCGGCAACTCCGCAGGCCAGAGTCCGTGATCGCGTGGCGCGCCGCCGGCCGCGGCCGGGCGTGTTCAACTACGGCAATTGTACGTTTTAACAAAAGCGTTGGCTAACGCTTTTGAAATGATGATTTTCAATGATAATTATCTTCATACTGAAGGGACATTTGAAAAAATCTAACCCTATTTTATTCTTCTCTTACGAAAAGCTAAACAACACGGCAGAAGAGAACTGAGGAAGCTCCAAGTAATTTTCGTGGAGTTAGACACTTTACTTGGATCACTTTAATCGTTATAGTAGGACAAATATATACCAATACTTATTTTAAAAGGATCTACAATAGTAACTTTGCTGACATGTGCAAAAAGTGATAAGTTGTTGATACAACGTATATTGCTGTTATCTGATATGCCCACTGGGTGTTGTGTGAAAATTTCAAGTTAAGTGGACGTTATATGGCCGAGTAATGAGCAAAAATGCAAAGTGATATTCACTAACTCATTGCACTCACTTTGTACACGGTACTGACGATCCAGTGGATAATTTAACATTTGAAAACTTCAATCGTAAATATCTTTTTAACGAAAGTGAAATTTAAAAAACCACAACCTGTCTCATGCTATTATTGTTAATACAAAAACAACAAGGTATGAGGGAACTGATATAATTCCAATTGAATTTTGAGGATTTGGACAATGTTACTAAGTCCCTTTAAAGCATAATTACATCAAAAATGTAAAATCATAACAATAAGTGTGTGTGTGTGTGTATGACTAATTACAGGGAAGATAACAAAATGCAACGGTATGTATTATAATGGAAAATATATTACATATCTTTATTTTGGTTCACTAATTACCTAAATTAATAGTAACTTGTTCCAAATATGATATTATAAGCGAGCTACAACTAAAAATACTTAGCATTACGTTCAACAACGAAAAAATCTAATTGCCACTTAACACTTATTATGTTAATCACAGTGGAATGATCGCATTTAAAAGCCCTCGCTATGTATGGTTGTATCAATGATATACATACACCGTTGCCTAGAGACCGTGTGGAAAGCGGGGCATCGGGAAAAGCATCATAATTAAGGCCCATTATGTTGCCATTCAGTTCATGTCCAGTTCATCTGGAACTTGTGTAAGTGCAATCTCAGTGGCGTAGCTAGGGGAGAGGGAGGGGGGGGGGGGGCATACATGTACCCCCCCCCCCACCCCAAGAATCTGACAAAAACAATACCAAAACATAACGGGACCTTTTTTTTTAATAATCAAGACAAACATAAGGTCACCAACCCCCCCCCCCCCCCCCCCCCCCCCCATCAGTCCGACTATGTTACGCCAATGTGCAATCTAACAAAAAAAAATACGCAGCTAAGAGCCATTTTGTTAAATTCTCTAATAACATGTTTATTTGTTTTCTGATAGGGTGTTTATGATATCCAGGGTGGTGGTGAGAACATCGCACAATTTAGCTTTTTGTTCTATTTGTATAAACACTCATTTCCATGTCAAACCCTCTGAAATCCAATATAATGGCTGTCCATAAGGCAAACAAAAAATTTGTTTGATTGGAGTAACGGGCAACCAAAAATTAGGGTAGGTCGGTAGGGATTTTTTTTTTCTTTTTTTTTTTCGCACAAATACACTAAAACACACACCACATCGCAATTGCAAATTCTATTGCAATTTTTTTTTATTTATTTTTTTTTATAAAATTCAGAAAAAACCTCTAGGGTCGGTGTGCATTAGCGCCGGTGTTTTTAGGGGCGGGCGGGTTACGCCAATCCAACAATTTATTTTTCATGGCCTAATTTGCATATTCATAAATAATATTGTTTCGCAGAGGCTAGAACCTCCCATGAACAAGGAGTAAAGTATATATTAACCATGATGGACATGTTGGAGCTAGGAATCGAAGATCTATGTCTAAAATTGGTTGCCACTTCGTCGACGTAAATAACAGTGGGCGCTATAACATAATGTCGAAACCAGACCGTGGTAACTCCATCGTTTGCACTACGCACCAAAGCAAACATTTACCTACCGTATATCATGTATATAATAGTTATATGGTATCCATATTAGACCGCGGGCCGAGGTCCATTATCGTTTCATCTCGTGCTTCAAATCTTGTATCTAGCTAGTTTTTTGTCGACTTGTGTAAAAATAGTATTGAAATCATACCTGAAACTCGTCAAGAATAAAACCTGCACATTTTCTGAAAATATGGAAAAAACCAAAAAAAAATTGCCAATATTTGTCAGTTTCGACGGTAAGAATGACCAATCACAGTACGTTGCTCATAACGTGATTTGTGGACTGACCAATCACGCTCTTTGTTTCATCATGCGCTAATATGTAAACAAACCCAAACAACAATCACTGGCTGCTACTATTGCGTTCGAGTCGAGTGCGACGGAAAGTTTCGAGGCAAGTAAATCCGACTTCTGTCCCATACATGTCATCGACACTCTAAACAAGTGTATACCATCTAGTGATAAAAACTATGAAAAGTGCAAGGAGTGTGCAGCTAAATTGATAACTTTGGAAAAGAGGTTGGAAAGTGAGGTTGCAGCGATGTACATTACACGAAAGTGAATGTGTGGGACAAGTCATTCATGGCTATACTGAACACTAATCTCCAGAGTCCAGATTGAAGAAGGCAGATATTAACCCGAAGAAGAAGAAGATGACTGTAACTCTAAGACATCCGGAACTGGCTGGTAAGTTCCCGTTATAATATGAACATATCTAGCTCTACGACTTCATCAAATGAAACTTGAAAAGTATTCCCATTTTCCCGAAATAAAATTGCACTCGAACAAAAACATGAAAAAGGAGAACTTCCTAATTCTAGTGAAATTTGTGATTTCGAGCTCGATGTTAGTGTTGGTAATCTGAAGATCACCAACCAAATGACAACATCACAAATTACTGAAAATCCTTGGATATGATTGATATATATTCTATTTTGGTTTGACAGTATGATTTAAAATTGTATGTCCTACCTGTTGAAATAAAGGCATGACGTCCAATCGGTGTTGAGCTATCCATGACATGATTAAGGTGAACAGTATCATCTTTCTATTATTACCATCGGTGTTGGAGCTCGGTTCAGTAGCTTGATCCATGTTCTCAACACCAACACCGACTTCAACTATCTACCTGAAATCACCTAATGACTAGTAATAGATTTTCATATTTAGAATGACTTTGATGAAATTGGTTTTAATTTTCTTTTCTCCCTTCTCCTTGTTAAAACCCACAGATGCTGAGAAGACACAGCTATTTACCGAATAGCCCCAAGAAGAGCCAGCAAGACTTGATCAGCAATTCAAGATCCACCACATCTTCCTCGCTCGTGACAGCCCTTGGGTGGGACCGTCCTATCAGGACCATTTACAAAACATTGTAGATGTGGGTGGGACCGACTGCACGTCCGGTGACTCCTTGCACAGTGCACATTCTTTTACAAGATCCATCATCAGCTAGGCCAGGCCACATGCCTTTCCCACCAGAAGTCCGCCAAGCCAACTGTTAATCAAGACACGATCACAACCTGAAGTTCACCGTTCCATTATCTACTATTGACAAGGTGTCATTTTTGTATCCACGGACCATACGAGTCTGGAACCATCTCTCTGGGCCGGTCATCAAAATAACAGGACTGACTACCTGTCAAATGGCTGCATTACCCACCATTAGAGAAGTACAGTCTCCCGTGGGCTCCCACATTGTTTAAATGTCACTATACTTGATTTTTTGCTTGCACATTCACTCTTGCATCTTTATTGTACACATGTGCAAAGTGAAAATTGTATTATGGCACCTCCTGATGACACACCAGCACATCATCCAAGTATAGCTTTGCAGCTGCATCAAGGGATTACCTCATCAAGTATCAAGTAAGTGTCAGCAAGTGAGGATTCCCCTGTACCAAAGAGACTGCTTTGGTCAAGTTTTACACATGGACATCAACCCTCTACCAGCCATGACTTATAAACTGAATATATTGCCAGTGCATTGCATTATCTGCAATGGAGCTAAGTATATCCTTAAAAAGTCTACTGGTAAACAAACATTTTAAGATGGATGGTTCACCTATAGTCCTTTAGGTAGATATTAATCTATGGTTACCATGTTCCACCCATGTGTAAATGGGTACCATTCTAGCCAGAGTGCTACATGTAGGTAAAAGAAGTGTCATAAAGTTTAACATAATTTATGCTTACCGTATTAACATGAACCAATATTTTGTTTTGACAAATCTGATTCTGATACATTTTGACTAATTTTAATTTCCATGACCAAGTAATTTGATTTGTTAAAGTTTATTTATCTATCTATTTATTTTGTTGTTGTTATAACATGACACTTGTAAGTTGTTTTCTATCATACCTGTAATATTTTACCAAAAATAATGGGAAGAAAATAGATGTTGGAAGATTGAGGTTCCTTGACTTGTATTCACTGCTTATGAATAGATACACTGTACCAGTGTATGTATATATTTGGACTGGGAATGTACTCTTGTGCATTTAGTATTTTGTTCCATTATTATGACAAGTATATCAATTATGTAAGATAAATAAGTTACACATTAATTTTTAATGTTCATGATTCTATTCATACATAAGCTTATGTTTTATGGTATACAATGTGGTTATTTATCAATTTGTGCAAGTAATCTTTCTTCCATGTCTGCCTTCTTCTAACTACTGTATATATAGTATTTTGCTGTTAAGATTAACATTAACACACTAGTATACAATGTATAGAAGCTGTTTTAAATATTTGCACTATGTAGTGAGTTAAGAAACGGACTAGTGAAAGCATGAATTGTTTTATGAATAGGTTTGCTTCAGCTCAGGAAGAATTGTGATGTACATGTAAAACGTTTCCATAAATGCTCATATTATTTGTTTTGTTTTATTTGCCTTACAAACTAATGAAATTAAGACAAATATTATGTTTGTCTATGTTATGTTTAAAAACAAAGAAAACAAATCATCAGAGGCAAGTAATAGGGAAGTTGATTGTATGTCTGGTTTACATGCTTTGTATGAATCAATGAAACAGTACAACATGATATTAAATATTTGAATATTTGTTGTATGAATTATGATAATTTTGTATTGCTAACTGGGGAAACCTCTTTATAACAAGGTAGTCGGGACTATCGATTTTAACTCGTTATAACCGGAATATCGCTATAACCGAGATTCTTTTCAATAGCCAGAAAATGTTACCTCATTTATAAGAATGTTTGTTCTTTATGCGTCTACTTAATCTATGTATTACTTCTACTGTTTTGTATTTTGCCCAATTACCAGAATTTCCAGTGATTTTCATTTCATTGAGATAGATAAAATAAGATCATAAAGATTTTACTAAATATGGAAAATTTGACTTATCTCATTTTTTTTACAACTGTTCTTATCGTGCTCTAATATCAATTAATTTGGTGTGATAAATAAGTGCATTGTCTGGACTGGATTGTTTGTATCTTTGTGTACATGTATGTTTTGGTGTGGGTGTGTGTGTGTGTGTAAGAGAGAAAGATAGATATATGATAAGAGAGATAAGTTGTCGGTGTATACATGGGGTTTTTTTGTATTTTTTATTTATTGTATTATTATTTAAATTATTATTATATATATTGCCAATGGGATGCTGAAGGATGATTTGAGTTGGGGAGTGTGCTGTGTGATGAATCGAATACCATTAGTCCAGATGCAAAAAAAAAAAAGCAAAATAAAATGTTTAACAAATGTATATAAATAAATAAATACCAGTCTACCAAATTTCACAATCTCTCCATCTACCCTCTATTTCTCTCCTTTATTTATTTCCTCAAAGGAAAAGTCCACCCTGAAAATAAGTTGGTTTTAATAGAAGCAGAAAATGTTTCATCATGGAAAATTAATAAATTATAAAAAAAAAGGCAATATATTTACAAGAAGAAATTGTTCACTGTCACGTTCCTCTCTTTAGTTATGCCATTGGGCCGTATGCATAAAAACAAGCAATTGCTTGTGCTAGCCTTTTGCTTGAATCGGTATGCATAAAAACAAGCAATTGCTTGCAAGCAAAATCATTTGCTTACAAGCACAAGCAATTGCTTACTGCTCGTAAGCAAATGCTTACCAAACAAGCAATTGCTTACAACCGTATGCATAAAACGAACCTTTTACTTGTCTTGATAAGCAATTGCTTGCGTTTTTTCAAGCACATCCAGACCAGCTTGAGCTCTTGCTTACTCAGGGCATTCGCGTTTAAGGATCAATTTTTCGTACCGTTTCAGGATGATTTCAAGCTCCATATTCCAGAGGTTATGTTGTGAACAAATTCCTGCTATTTTAGACTTTTTACGGCAATTTTTGTCCATCGATCTGCACAGAAACGCCCCTGATGCTCCGCGCTGTTTCCCCCCTATTTGCGTAATAAAAAATACTGCTGCCAGGTCGGGCACGAAGCGTTGTTGCCCTGCAGTGCGATGTTCGCACAACCGTAACGATCCTTTGTCCAACACGTAAGCAATTGCTTGGCAGTGCAAGCAAAAGGTTTGAGCACAAGCAAAGGCTTGTGCATACGAATCTAAGCAATTGCTTGAACTTGATCTTTTGCTTGACAAGCTCTTGCTTGTGCTTAAAGCATTTGCTTATAAGCAATTGCTTGTTTTTATGCATACGGCCCATTATCTTAACTAACTTAGATTTAGGGTGGACTTTCCCTTTAGATAAAGACAAATATATTACAATCCATTCCAAGACAGACAGTAACTAGGAGAATAGCTTTTTCCCGGGGTAAAATTAAACTAGATTCATGCTGAGGGCGATTGCATTATTATGCCTCCATGCCACCTTTTGTAGCCGACCAGTGCCCCGCAGCTCAGGCGACACTAGCCTGATGATCTTCGTTAGCCGAAGTGCTAGTGCCGTATCGGTCTCTTTTCGTTAAATTATTTATCAACTTCTAATGTGTTTTTGGTAAATTTTCAAGGTGGTACTCATTCCTTATCTATTTCGGAATTAATTCCTCTAAATGAATTAATTTACTGTGAGTTTAGTTTCCATGTAAACAACAAAATCCAGATAAAGTACGTGTCATTACATCGCATCAAAACAAACTTTTCGCACAACGATACAACAAGCGATCTGATTGGCCCTAGCTTATGGGACACTGTTACGTTCTAATGAGAGATGCACTGGGATTGGATTATTTTTCAGAGAGTGTTACAAAACAAAATTCCAAGTTTTTTCTACTTTTTGAAAAAATGCGCACTTTTTGAGCTTGACGAGTTATGAATTTGTGTTCAGTGAATTTTTCACTACCCACATGCCAAAATTCAGGTAGATACGAGATTTGAAGCACGAAAGTCAAGAAATAAGGCGATTTTCACGGTTCGGCCCGCGGTCTATATAGGCAAATTCGTATTTTCTTCATTGTTAAGGGATCGAGTAGCTTTGTTGGCAAGTGCAAAAAGTGATGAGTGATTAATAAAATGTGTATTGGAGTGATCTGATATGTGCACAAAGTAATGTGTGAACATTTCACGTTAATTGGAATGTTTTTTTGGCTGAAATATGAGCAAAGATGCAAGATGATATTCACTTTATAATCATTGTACTTACTTTGTACACGGCATGAAATTATCTCGTAGACAATTTCATATCAATCGTAAATATCTTTTGAACGAAATGGAAATTGGAAAAACCGAAACCAGTCCTGTGCTTTTATTGTTGATATGAATATTATGATAAGGTATGAGAGAACGACTAGAGTTCCAAGTAAGTTTTGAGAAATATTGTTCTCTTGTATTTAATTGTACTCTGGATGTAAATGTACGTTGGTTTCAATTTATAATAATTATTTTATTACATAGAATTTTGTTTACAAACGACATATTGTTTAAATTGAATATGGTTGAAAATTAATGATGTTCCTTTTGTAATGCACATACTGAAACCATTACTCATTTATTTTGTGACTGTCAATTTGTTAAAAATATTTGGACAAAATTAGAAAGATGGATTAACCTAAGTGCTGGATGTAATATACATTTTACAAATGAAAATACATTGTTTGGATTACGAAGTTTAAATAATAGAGCATTGAACGGTTTATTGTTCGTTAGTAAGCAATTAATATTTCGAAATAAACTAGTGAATAAAATACCTGTATTTTCTCAGTTTAAACAGCGTTAACTTCATATTATAAAAATGAAAAATATATAATTTGTTTGAAAGGTCATATTAAATATTTTGATAAAAAATGGTTATCCTTGAAAAGTATGTTTTTTTATATTGTTTAATTAGTTAAATTTATACATAGCTATTGTACGACGGTTCATTTATTGTTATCTTTGTTTTGTTAATATGATGTTTGTAACTTCATGCTATGTTTATTCTTGTTTTGTTTATACCAATAAATGCCCTGTGGAGGGGAAAAAACAACAACAAAAAACAAGTTTTGAGGATTTTGACAATGTTACTAAGCTTCTTTAATGAAGGAAAACATACAAGCCGCTGTATGACATTGGACATTTACGTAGGATCATCCAATGGGTAGATTGTGTTTCAATTATTAATTAATAGGCTTTAAAACAGCTGGAATTTAAATTGATGTTATAAGGCAAAAAAGCAAGTACTTCTAATAGTTCGGCAGTCGCTGCTGCCATGGACCGTAAGTTGGAAATCTCTGATAACAGCTATTTGTAACAGCTTATCAACCTTTGAGGTGAATATAATGTGTTTAGGGAGTTGTGAATAATATGTCAAGCTTGAGTATGTTCTTTTTTTTAAATTAGCATCATTAAGATAATGTCCAAATTGGCATAATTATTAATTTAATAAAACACGTTCAATGTAATTAGTTTTCTTTCTAGGAAGGGCATGACATATGACAGGGTTATAACTTATATAATGAGAGAAACAATCTTATAATATCAAATAATATAGGGTATTCGGTATGCATAATGAAGAGCTTAGTTTTAAAAGGCGCTAAATCCACTTTCCATAAACAAATTGAGTTATCGATATCAGTACATTAATACACTACGAGGGTATCTAAACATCATAATTGTGGGGAAAATACCACAATAAAAACCCACGTAGGAAACGTTCCATGTTAATAGGCATGTGTACAAAGTTGGACAAAGTAACCTGCTCTTCTCCAAAGCTGCAACAATTGGATTTAGCGCCTTTTGGAATTAAAGGGATAGTTGAGTTTTGATATAGAGGGCGCTACACAAAATTATTCTGTTGTGAGATAATGAAAAACTGCGTGTCAAATTTGAAAGAGCATACAATTTTAATGACAGAATAAACTTTATTTGATCAAAATCGCTGACATTAAGTGACCAACTAATGAACCAATAACAAGGCCAGCAGTGTATAATTATGTTGGATTATGTCACGGGCGTCGATCTGTCATTGATACCCATTGATCAGGGGGGGATGATTCATTCATCCATCCCCCCCTGATGAATGGGTATTACGTAAGTATCGACACCCATGGATTATGTAGTTCATCAACTGTTGAGTTTTAGAGAGCGCCCTCTTGTGTTTGTATGGCTTCTTTGGAATGATAACAGGCTTTCTTACTTATTTGTTTGTAATGTTGTTTACCTTTCGAGCATGGTGGATTTATAACTATTAGTTTGTGTAGTTTGTAATTTTATGGTGCAGTTTTGGTTAATAAAATGCAGTTTGACCAAAAATGTACTATCCCTTTAAGTGATTCATGTTATTAACTGTCGTATTGTAAATCCGAAACAATATTCAACTAAGTTGCACGGTTGGACCAATATAATATTAAATTGGATTGAATTGAATTTAATTTGATTAAATTTAATCGAATTGAATTAAATTCAATTCAATTGAAATTAATTGAATTGAATTGAATTGAATGAATTGAATTGAATTGAATTGAATTGAATTGAATTGAATTGAATTGAATTTAATTTAATTTAATTTAATTTAATTTAATCGAATTGAATTGAATTGAATTGAATTGAATTGAATTGAATTGAATTAAATTCAATTCAATTAAATTGAATTGAACTGAATTAATGGAAATCAAATCGATATCATAGTATCCGAAGATGTTGAACTGTCACCGCACGTCCTCTGAAATCCTTAATCCATGGATCCCCCGAAACACGGTGTTTAGTGTTGACCAAATTGGTAAGGATGATGAGCTGGCATGTGATACACATAGGTGAACAACCGCTGCAAACCTTGGCGCCTTGGGGACTCATCGATTCAGATAGCCACGAAACGTTCCATGATTTCCTGGAGAAATGCATGAACAATCGGTATTAACATCATAAATTAATGTATATAATTATATTTCTTATAAATCATATTTCCTAAAGTCAGGGTAGAGGGTATATGAATACTATTTTATACTATTATTTATCATGGTTAAAGGGGTAGTACAGTTTTGGTAAGGCTGAACTTTAGTAACCAAACCTGGACAGTAACATTATAAACTAATAGTTATTACTCCACCATGCTCGAAAGGTATACAAAATTACAAACGACTAAGTAAAAAGCCTGTTATCATTCAAAAAGAGCCATTAAAAGACAAGAGGGCGCTTTCTAAAAAGGCATTGGTTTCAACCATTTTTCATACAAAATAATGCATGTGATGTTCTATTGAAATAATGATTAAGTAGATAGATCATCAACAACTATTTAAAAAACGCTTTTGAACATTTTTGAAAAGGTGTAAGCATTTTTTAATTTTTTTGAAAAAAATCATCTAATTATTTGGGCCCCAAATAATTATAAGATCAAATATATTTATTGATATTTCAGCCGTTTCTGGACCGATTTTGACCAAATAAAGTTTATTCTGCCATTAAAATTGCATGTTCTCTCAAATTCGACACTCAGTTTTTCATTATCTCACACAAAAATTGTGATGTTCAGCGCCCTCTCTACCAAAACTAAACTACCCCTTTAATTACAGAGTGCTTGTAATAATGATACTATAGTCGAGTTATATAGCGCCTAATATTATTGATAATCATCTCTAAGCGCTTTACAATGATATTATTACCCCCGTCATAGGATACAATGCAAACCAGCACACATTCTGTGCACAATCTCCACTACCTGGGGAGCATTCCTTCCAAGCGGCTCATGGGCATTGAGAAAATCGTTCACATAAAGGCTTTCACCTCCTACCAGGTCCCCATTTATACACCTGGGTAGAGAGCAGCAATGTGGATATAAGAACATTACATGAATCTTTAATTGTTAGTACTTTTGTTTTGAAAGAATTCTTTTAATAAACCACGGTGATGTACATAGTCTTTCGACAAGACCCTCGTGTAGAGAATCTCCAAGCCATACAGAGTCTTAACTAAAGGCTAGGGATGATGGGTCTGTAGGGACATTGAAGGTGTCTATGAAGATGTCTTCCTCTTCATCTCTTCATGTTTGTCATGACGTCGTGTTCAATCTGATACCGCACGCCAAATTTCCGTTTACTCATCGAAATTAAATACCTTCATAAATATTATCGACCTGTCCAGACTCCTCGACCTTTTACATCCATTTCCTAGTTCCAAAAAGCGCTAAATCCACTTTCCATAATAAAAAATTGAGTAAACGAAATCAGTAAGTACTAGTAAGCCACGTGGCTATCGAGAAATCCAAATTTAAGGACGAATCAAAATATCCAAAGCAAAATAATTATGGAACGTTCCATTTTCAAATTCCCATAGGCATGTGTATAAAGTCGGACAAAGAAATCTGCCTTTTGTTCCAAAGTTGAAAAGGGGGATTTAGCGCCTTTTGAAACAAAGCTCTTTAGAAACAAAATTGAAAATATTGACGTTGAAGATGGCATCGACCTTCAGACAGGGTTATCATCATTATCTGTGAGGCAAAGCAACATTGTAGTACGGTCGTTACATAGAGTGTTGAAAGGTGTAATATTTATATGATATCAAACTTCTCTTATGCTAGTATCATTTATTTCGCAATCCCATTTTGGTATCTTTTTATATAAAAAAATACCCTATTGCGAGATTAAGATTTGCTCTAAAAAGCATGTATACAGTGCGAGAGTTAATAAATTTGTTCTTCTGTTCTTCTGTGGCGCAGCGTGGTCGAACTGATTGGGGGCATTCGATTTATTTTGGGCATGCTTTCTGTTCTTTTTTATTTGTTAAAAGATTTCCCTAATGTTCAATGGTCAAATTGAACCCGTGACACCCTACGATACGTCACTGGTTCTCTGTATAAACAGAGAAAAGCCCAACAGATTACAATCTTACGTTAGTTTGTGATTGCACAATTCGTTGATTCTCTTTAAAACTCGTTCAAGTTCCCACGCGCCTGTCCGTTAAGACTGGATAAACAACGACGATTTATAACTAAACAATAATTGTTGTAATAATAGCAAAAAATCTCCCCCGTGATGGTAACATAATGATGACCTTTTCTCCACGTGTCCTCCCCTGCTGTATCACGCCCCAGTTAGTGTTGTTGGAACCTATTCTCCGTCTCACACCCTGTCACCCTCCCCCCTTCCTGCCAAGAGTTTCGGGTTCATTGGTCTGTTGGTCCCTCTGTGGTGGAAGGTGGACGTTCTCCCCGAGATGGGAGTTGGGCATCTTTGTTTTCCTTTTTCTTGTTTTTGTTTCTTTCTTCTTTTTTGTTGTTGGGAGGACCCGAAATGCCTCGAAGCCATTAGAAACCTCTTTGACTGTTATTTGTGTTTTTTTACTGTTTACCATGTTTACGTTTACTTGATTCATTCTCAGCTCGATTCGAGACAAGACATAGTGATGGATTTCTTTTAAATGAATCATTTTGATAATCACATAATTTGATATCAACAACATAATTATTTACATTACATTTACAGGTTGAGTACAGTTTTGGTTTAGAGTGCGCTTTAAAAACAAAATGTTTATTCGTGAGGTAATTAGTGTAATGTTGAAAAGGGCACATGGTAACTTTGACCAGAACTGTTTATTGTATAGTGTGCGTGTGTACAAGTGTATTAGAAGGTGGGTTTGTAAGACAGAGCTCAAAGAAAATTGCCTCGATCGAAGTCCTCGGGAGCTCGTTATGCAGCCTTGCAGATCAAGTATATCGAATTTATAATATGTATTATATTTATTTTAAATTATCAATTCGTGGTAGCCGCTAAGACAACGAAATAATCCAGAAGAAACTAACGTACGGTAATGCTTCTCCTAAAAAAGGGTTCTTATTTTTTTTTTAATATTGTCGGATAGGACGAATGCCCCTGGGGTTTTGGTGACTGATCATTTTAGACCAAGGAGCGGCGAGAGGATCTAATGGCTCTCCCGAGCTTTAGGGGGATGTGTGGGGTTAAGCTTCGCTACGTGCCAAGTTCAAGGGTGTAAGGCTATCGGTGGTGTGGGAAACCGAAAACATGACAGGAGCTGCAGCGTATTCCGTCGGGGAAAAATGATAGATGCTGCTGAGAAAAACAACAACAGAATACTACACAGCAAAATACTGATGAACCTCCTTTTTTTGCAATTTAAAGACTGAAACAAAGTTGTGTCAATGAATCAACCGACGTTTGCGACAATAATGTAGTCGTTGGATATGAAATTGGATGCTCAAACTTCTATCGTAATACAGAACGGAATTTCAATCCGATATAACATTCATATAAATCAGCAACAAGAAAAACAACAACAACAACAACAACAACGGAAAACGCAAATAACATCAACAACATCATCATCATAAAAAGGTAAAGATCGCCGTCCTCTTGTGTGGTGGAAAAGCTTCTCGAGAATGCTAAGCCAGTGTAGGTATGTAGGGGTCTAAATCTCTGATCCACACCCGGTCCGGTACGCACCCGGTAAGAGGTTGATTGAGATGTTATAATACCATGCTGGACCTTGTGCCTATAGGTGGGTTGTATAGTTCCTTCTTTTTGTGTGATCATATATTATGAAATCAAATAAACAAAGAAAGGTCGATATATTTAGTTAATGACCATTACAAATCTGACTTATCCAATCGTAAACATGAAACATCATCTATCCTTTTAGAAGAATTATGATGATGATGATTGTAACATCCATTAATCCAGACCACCCTATAATCACAGTCACCTGTCATTATATATCATCTAGCCATTTCACTTCCTTCTCTCACTTAATTGACCACTAGTAACCAAACACTTTCACCATTTACCGACCCCTCATTCCCACACATTCCTTACTTAATTCACCATGCTGACCAACGATACTATTACCGTTATGCAATACCACTCTCCCCACAAAGAGCAAATATTACAATGATGATGATGATGATGATGATGATGATGATGATGATGATGACGATGATGATGATAATGATGGTAATGATGAGGGTAATGATGATGATGATGATGATGATGATGGTGATAATGATGATGATGGTAATGATGACAATTGGTATCCACAGCACTTGTACGGCGCCAATATTATGTTGCGAACATTCAAACATGTCAACGGCGTCCGCTCCTTCAATGGTAATGGACTGCACATTTTGCTTAAAGATGGCGATTACTGTGTCAAAATCGGAGCTAAATGGTAAATGTCAGTTCAGTTCAGTTCAGTTCAGTTTATTTCACATCACTTTAAAAAATACAATCGAATATATATACATTGGAAACAATATAGAAAACAAAATTCAAGAGCATATTATACAAACATGACATCTAAAATCTACACACATAAATACAAGAACATGAGAAAATAGCAAGAATAAGCCGTAGTGGATGTGAGGGAAAGGCAAAGGCCATTGGCCTGTCAGGGCCTTTCCCTTTTTTAACTACAACTTATTGAAATGAGTATAATAATGAATATCAAAATATCCATTACTTAAGACAAAAAACACATAACACATAAAAACACATAAAAACAGGTGTATAAATTAACAGATCTATTGTAATGACTTATTATTAAGATAACATTTAAACTTCCTTTTAAAATTGCATAGAGTTGGACATTGTTTTAATTCATCAGGCAAATCATTCCACACTATTGCACCTTGATAACTAATAATAGATCTAGAAAATTTAGATTTACAAAACGGAGTATATATTTTATGTGAATTTCTTGTTTTGTACACATTGACATCACTGTTATATTTAAAATATCCATTAAAAAAGTTGAGGTAATAACTAAAACATAAAACATGCAATCTGCAATTTATTTATATCATAAATATTTAATATTTTCAATCTAAAAATAAATTATATGTGTGTGCTAAATAATGTGATTTAGTGATTGCCGAACAGCCCTTTTCTGTAATAAAAACAGTCTATTCAATAAATAAAATGAGCAATTGCCCCATACAATATTACCAAAAAGCATACTATTATATATATTCACTAAAATTCTCAAAGGCAAAATATACTTCGAATTATTTAATACTCCAACTATTCTCGAAATCTTTAAAGAAATATATCTAATATGCTCATTCCAACTTAATTTTTCATCTATAAATACACCAATAAATTTAGTACATTTTACTTGCTTTATTACAACCCCATTTAATTTTATATTTATCAAATCTGCATTAATATCTAAATTATGTGGTCTAAATATCATATAACATGTTTAGTGTAATTATTTTGGACTTACTTTACTAATTTCTACATTAATTACATCATTCAAAATAATGTACGAAATCTTTACCCGTCACATATAGGCTTGTATCATCAGCAAATAAAAGTACATATACAACATCACTTACATATTGCAAATCATTAACATAAAGTAAAAACAAAAGAGGTCCCAGGTTAGATCCCTGAGGTACACCAACATAAATATTTATATACTTTGAGTTATGACCATGTATACATACATACTGTGTCCTATTACTTAAATAACTTTGAAACCCTTTTAATGCAATTCCTCTTATTCCATAAAAAATTTAAGTTTTTGTAATAAAATAGAATGATCAATACAATCAAATGCCTTTGACAAATCTTTAAACAAAATTTCTATTACCGTTTGTTTTTGCACAATGTCCCACCTCTTTACAACATTTCTTACATGTACATTCTATTGTTCCAATTCATTGTCATGGTTTTCGTTTTGCTTTGGAAAATAAATACATGAATACAAAATACGTCATAATCATGTCTTTCTCATCCGCTCTCTCGTGCTTTTGTTATGTAATAGTATACCTTGTATGCATTGTATTTCTATTTTCGTTAATTTTCTTCCTTCTTTCACATTCTGTTTCCCGTATTATTTAATACATATCATTTATTATGATTCACGTTCTCTGTTTGAACTTGCGAACATATACATCGGTGTACATACTCATCGACACGAATCGGAGCAGGATCGGAGTAAGGTCAAGAGCGGGTCGCGTTGATTATGATATCGATTTCCCACAATGCATCATCGATCACCCCGGTCAATAAGTTTCCCCGAGCAGGTCTCATTATAAGTCACACTCGGTAATTTTGCGTGCCTTCTCTATGCCCTCCTCTGTTTTGTTTTCTCCTCCGTTTTGATTTAATATTCCCCTCTCTTGGCTCGAAGGATAAGAACATTCCCCGCGGCTACAGACAGAAATTGTAAATTTGAAACACAGAAATATAAACGCTAAACAAACAAACAACATCTGTACGAATCACACGTCTTGCTCGAGTTTTGGACTCGTGACTCTGTCATGCGCGTAACATTAATTATGCTTAACTTTTAATATGACAGGGAGTGTTTCGTAAAGATTATATGTATAATTTTTGTTATAAAACATATTCAAAAGGAAAAAAATGTACGTATTGAAGACTCGTATGAAATTTTGCAAGGACAATATAATTTCTTAATACAAAATAGTAATGGTTAACCAAACCTCTATAAAAAGTTAACATTTTACGAAACAACTACAGTAATCATGTCTAAGATAGAGTTTAAGGTCAAATAAGAGCAAGTGTGACAGTAGGGTAGCACCGGAAGCGCAAGGGGGACGTGCCCCGCCCTCCCTAAAGAAAATCAAAACAAATAAATAAATAACAACAACACCAACGAAACAACACACACATACAAATATAATTATTATGTTGACAAAAACAATACAATATCTAAATCTTTACAAAAAAAATAAATAAATAAATAAGGCATGCCCCCAATAATGTGCCCCTAATAATGTGCCCCCCCCCCCCCCCCCCCCCCATCAGTCCAACCATGCTACGTCACGGAAGTGTGGTGTCATATGACCATCGCGTGCCATTGAACCCTCATTCAACCGCGCAAAATAATTATGAGTAGCATCGATTGGCCGAGATGATATCGACATCTTTATCTTGTTATTAGAAAGACAAACAAACAAAGCATAAATTGCCTAAAGGTACGGAAATCGGCGTAATATATATTATGATGCAAACTAAATGAGATATAGCAGTTTTGCAGTGGTTGTTGCTTCGTTTGGCGTAACGTGGTCAGACTGGTGGGGGAGGGAGGGGGGGGGGGGTGGGGCACCGGAATTATTTGAGGCACACCTCCATGTATTACTTTTTTTTTACAAAGATGTTCCCCTTAAGTTTTTTTTGATTTGTGCCCCCCGTGCAAGAACTGTTCTTTAACACGGGAATGTCACATAAATAGTATTAAACTTATCAAGCTAGCAAGACATTATCATTATAATCAATTATTGTTATCACACAGGTGTTCTATTGATAGTAAAAAATTATGAACATGTATGGCTATAATTCATAATAATATACAACGTAATAAAAACAAATCTCACTATAGAATAGCGCGACTAATAAACGCTCTGTGTGTATCTTCCGCGATATAATTGTGTTGAGTTTGATAATAGAGGGCGCTAGCATGATTTCTATTCCAGAGCCATACCAAAGCTGCGTTTGGACGTTATGAAACCAAATCTCGGTGACTAAGGATACCCAACAAATCAGTGCATTACGTTAAATGCAATGTATATTGTCCACTTTCTTCATAGATTTTGTTTTGTCAAACTAGTTTTACAATTTGTTTTTACAATTTTTACAATTTGTGTTCATACACATGTTTGGGTAACTCCACACATTAACTTTGTAGTGCATAATACAGCTCATTTCATAAGGTATTTATGTAAAATTGTGTACCCATGGAAAATTAATATTTGTATAATACCCAATTCAATTTAATGCATGATTGACAAATCTTTATTCACTATCATATTATCTTAATCTTTAAATTAACGCCAAATTGATTATGATTGATATATTAATTAATATTATGATTGATTGTTTATACTCATGTTTAATCGTTAATATGCATATTAGTATTGAGTGTAATGGTAGTAATATATTTTACGCAATCATAACGACCAAAATATATTTGCATTAAGCTTGTGTAATGTTTTAGCATCCCACTATTTGATTGATTTAGTTTTACGATAATTGTGCAGACATTTTATCAATTTAAATTCATATTTTGCATGGCTGATTATGCCATCCTGGAAGTTGACGTTTTAAAGTAAAGCAGTATTAATATGTTTTTCTCTTTGTATACAAAATGTTATATTTATATGTTAATTTGTTTGTATAACTTTGTCAAATTGTACGCAATTCAGCTGTTTAGCTGCCATGTACTTTTATTCAATAAATCATTTTCAATTCAATTCAATTCAATTCAAATTGTAGGCGAGATTTAGATTATCGTTACAATAATTATATATTGCACACATAAACTACATAATTGAGGCGGGTATTTTCAAGACCTTACCTGACAAGAATTAAACGACGCTTATTGTACTTTTTGTTTCTTCATTATACTAACGCTTTTCAAGAAATATGTATCTTTAACAAAAGGGTACACATACCACGCCCTCGGACAAATATGGCTACCCGATACATCATGCATACCGTAGCTGCTATACATATCTTATAACATACAAAATATCGTACATACCTAATAATAATAATAATAAATAGGTAAATATTCTCACTCCGTGTCAACTGGTAATGATCGTGTTCAACCATATTTTGTTCAATTCTCCCGCGGTGAAAAATATGGGAATTACGGCTGTAGTATACCAAGGGCAGATAATATGCCTTTTATTGGTGTTGCTAGCCGAGACGCCTATTTTGTTAGTTCCCATTACCCCGGCTGACAAGACTGAAAGGGATCGCGGTTAAAGTCCCATTCCTATTTTTGCCTACCAGTGTATAACTAAAACTCGAACGCTCTAAAATAACAAGAATGATAACCGTAATCTGAACGAAGAAGTTACCGACCTTATGACATTTAAATAAAAGAAATACAAGTATGTGTCTGCCAATAAAAAGGAGTCCATTTTATTTCTTGGCATGCGTTAAAGACATTGCTTTGTCTCATATTGACAAAAAGTGAAATGATGACTATATTTTATTACCCTTTCTTCAAACATGCCAAAAGTATCTATATCCCTTTAAAAGCGAGATTATAACTAGTATTGTCAATCGTTCAGTAAATATGTTGTGCTGTAAAAAAAAAAAAAAAAAAAAAAAAAACGAACGCGCGAACGTGTCTGAACTTTGAAGGATTATAACCGGTAATCATCGTCATAAACATTATTCGATTTTTTACAAAATAATACTTTGCTGTATAAACATAATATTGGCAAGGGAATTGGGACACTTCATGACATCGGTGAACGTTTATGTTCTAAAGCAGATACATCTTCGAATTCCAGTCTTGAATCACATTTCTGTATCATTCTATTTTCGTGGAACAACAAAACAAAACAAGCGGGTATGAGCTGATTTAAAAACAGATTACTATTGACAAGGGCTAACCCCCTACTGAAATTATAAATATCGTTTTCATGATAATATAAATATAATATAACTCACACTACGGCTTCAAGAAATAGATATTGAGAAAATTGTCGTACGTTGCCACTGGCCTTCTTTTGTAAGATGGAATGCGAATATTATAAAGATTATTCGTGTTTTGCGGACAAAATTCCAAATAATTCGGTGTCGGATTCTGGGGGCTTGAATAAATATGGCCACCCGTTGCTCGTCTTTATTATACTCTACGGTTGCTCTGCGTGATCCCGCCAGACCAGCTGAGTTAACCCATTGCCCAAGACCACAATCGCCGGGACTTTCGGGGAGGGTGCGGTTCCTAGGTCCGCTCCACAGGTCTCCTTTCCGCGGGGTCTAGTTGGCCTTTTGTCGGGCTAATTGGTTCGGACGTGAAGAATTTCTGGCAGAAAAAAAACCCCGTCAACAATACGATGCCTACTTAGCCCGGTTACCGACACCTCACAGATCGCTAAATTCGCCATAAGATGGGCTAATTACACGGACAATGACAGACGTGGCTTTCTTCTTCTTCTTTTTTCATGTGTTTTTTTTTTTTTTGGGGGGGGGGGGGGGTTTCTATTTGTTTCCCTCTTTTTGTTGTATTAGATAAGAAGTCCCATAATGATAATGGGAGAAAGCGGTCTGAGATAGAAGCTATTAAACAGAAAACAGAAGTGACGGTTTCTTTTCAAAGGACTTTCATCAAATCAGAAAGCCTATTGACTGGGAAAACGACTAGATGTTTTAATACTATTTAAAAGGTTTTAACGGTATGGGATTAACTTATAAAGTGATAATCCGCGGTAACGTTTTTTTTTTCTTCCTTTCTTCATATTACCCTGGCAGGGGTCTCGTGAGTCCTGAGAATACAATCGACGGATGAGGGAGGCAGACTTAGTAATTATTCGGCATTACGATGAAGGTAACTAATTATACATAAATACCTATGTTTATGGATACTGTTCGATTGTGTCTATAACAATATGAAAACCACCAAACTGTAGCCATATTTTGTCGCAAGAATATTATTGGTACCTTCAAAGTGGATGTGTTATTAATGTTGAAATTATATTGAGTTGTTTAACCCTCAAAATACTAAGTAATGCTTCAATAAGATTTAGTATTGGCATCGATAAAATAGGATGATATGAATGATTAATACAAAAACGCACTATTTTTTAAAGGGGTAGTTCAGTTTTGGGATAGAGGGCGCTTCAATAAATATTTGTTTGTGAGGTAATGAAAAACTGAGGGTAGAGTTTGAAAGATCATACAATTTTAATGACAGAATAAACTTTATTTGATCAAAATCGGTTCAGAAAATGCTGAAATATCAATCAATATATATCATCGGAATAAACCTGAGGCCCCAGGTTTATTAGATGATTTAAGAAAAAAAGAAAAAAAAGTTTCGCTTTTTCAAAATTGTACAAAAGAGGTTTTCAATAGTAATTGATGATTTAATCATTATTTCAACAAAACATCACAATGCACAATTTGTTATTTAAAAAAAATTAATACAATGCGTTTTTAGAAAGCGCCCTCTTGCGTTTTAACAGCTCTTTTTTAATGATAACAGGCTTTTTATTTAGTCGTTTGTAATTCTGTATACCTTTCGAGCATGGTGGAGTTAGAACTATTAGTTTGTAATGTTATGGTGCAGGTTTTGGTTACTAAAATTCAGTTTGACCAAAACTGTACTACCCCTTTAACATTTGTTTGATGCCCCTGTTTCTCAAATATATCATAATATGAACAGAAACCCACTTTCTTGCTTCTCATTTTATGCACACTTTTCTGTCAGCAAAACGTTCTAATTTAAACTACTCTTCAATTCGCAATGGACTTGATTTTCTAATTCGGGCTGTTATATTATAGCTTCAAATTACGGTAAGACGGGGCGTAAAATAAGAGTTTTACCCATGACAAACAACCGTGTCTTGGAGCACAAATAAAAGTGTCAGAAAACAAAGAAAAGACAAAAAGAAAGTCGGACTTTCGTCTTTTTACACCACCTAAGCTTGAGCGAGTGAGAAAGGGAGAGAGAGAGAGGTGGAGATAAAAAGTTTTGAGACCACACCGCTAGAATGTCTTCCCAATCCCAGGTACAACTATTGGACCGCAAAGCTGAGCAGTTACTCGCTGTGATTGGTCGAGAGAGGCGCATGCGCATAGCTGCATAGACGAGTTGTGTGAGGTTGCGGTGAAGTTGAGCGAGAGCGATGCGGTTCACGTACGGTACGCTCTCGCCACGCAGAGTAGATCGATTCGCCTGTGCTACCGTGTGTCGCTCACCAAGTCACTGCATGGACCGATTTACTCATAACCCACTCAGATCACACGGAGATAAGAAGAAATAAAAGAAAAATCATATCAGAGGAAAGCTACGGGCGGCCAAGAGAGCGAGAGAAGGGGAATGCCAATGACAATATCAATGGACGTCTACCGATCGCTACTATAATTTGGCTGTAATCGACTGATATTGATTTGTGTTTCTGCTTCACGTTCGATAACTTGGGGAACATACATACAGTGACTGTGATCTTGCGAGTCTCTTGTTTGTTTTTTATCAGTTCGAGTGCCGCACTTGTGATTTCGCCGTTATTACTACCACTTCTGAACGGAATTTATTTATTTCACCTTTGTTGGGCCCTCGGTGCTGGTGTTGTGATATTTGTTAAAGCATTGTTGAACCGGAAACAACCTAACCATTTAGTTCCAATTTATTTTCACTTTCTCGCTCGGAATCTCTAGCGGAATACTGTCACACTTTGTCCACCACTTTTTTCTCAACCATAACTAAATGGGCTTGCGGATTATGCAATAAACTCCAGTGCTAATGGATTTATGAATCTGTGAATATCATAGTTATATTTATTTTATACATTCTTTGATTCTTTGCAACATTACTGGACATCATCCGGTGCTATAATGGCTTTGTGGTGGTACGTTGTGAGTGTGTTCGTGATCATGGGATATAGCAGCAACGTGCGAGCTCGGACTGGTCGCAGCGGAAGCTACCCCCCACCTGACGCCCGACGCGATCCTTGCTACGACGAGAACGGAGTGCCGAAGCGATGCGAGCCCGACTTCATCAACGCCGCGTTCCAGGCACCCGTCGAGGCGTCGAGCACGTGCGGGGATCCCCCGAGTCGCTTCTGCGCCCTGTCGAGCGGCGAGGAAGGCGAGCGGCAACGGAACTGTTTCATCTGCGACGCGAGTCACCCGAAACGCCGCCATCCGGCCTCATACCTCACGGATCTCCACAACCCTGGTAACCTGACCTGCTGGCAGTCCGAACCCTTCACGGAAGGACAGAACAATGTCAGTCTCCAGCTGTCCCTCGGGAAGCGCTTCGAGATCACGTACATCTCCATGGAGTTCTGCGCTCTCCGCCCGGACTCCATGGTGGTCTTCAAGTCGCAGGACTATGGCAAAACCTGGCAACCGTATCAGTACTACTCGAGCCAGTGCCGCAAGACCTACGGCATGCCGAAGAATGCCGTCATCACCAAGACCAACGAACAGGAACCGATCTGTACGGATATCCACGGAGCGGAACTTATCACCGGATCCAGGGTGGCCTTCAGCACCCTGGAGGCGCGTCCATCGGCCTACGACTTCGACAATAGCCCCGTCCTGCAGGACTGGGTGACGGCTACCGACATCAAGATCATCTTCAACAAGCTGCCAGCCCTGGGCGAGGAGGAGCAGGGTGAGAACCCTCGGGAGAGCCTCTACTACGCGCTATCGGATCTCTCCGTCGGTGGACGTTGCAAGTGCAACGGACACGCGTCGAGCTGCGGACCCGGCCGGGACGGCGAGATGGAGTGCGAGTGCAAGCACAACACCGCTGGCAGAGAATGCGAGCTGTGCAAGCCATTCCACTACGATAGACCGTGGGGCAGAGCCAACACGAAGGAGGCCAACGAGTGCATTCGTAAGTAAACCAGAAAAGGATTGAAAAGAATGATGTATTTTGTTGTTTACTTTGGCGCGTTTAAATCTTCCTTCGTCAAACATCGTTGTTGGGTTTCAACACCTTGTCTGAAAGGAGGCGTCATTAGCGTATGGCAAACACAGCTACCGAGGTCAGGTATGGTTGTACACAATTAGTATATTATGTTACTTTGTTACCTTCTCATATATACGAGAGAATGCCGCAAATACGGTTAAAGAGATGCTAAAAAGCCAACTAGATTATGGTAGCATTGGGGTATACAACTTACTTTTACAAGTTTAAGTATGACGTTAAAACTATTTACGATATAACCTATCACCAAAGTGGCAAACAATCTATTTTTCATCACAAAATAACCTTGGCTTGGCCAAGTTCATGTGTACAGTATCCATGGCTTAAATCATATCTCACAATCACTCTCCTGTAGATCGATATCTGATAATACAAATATCATGAAAACTGTGATGAAAAGTTTGAAATATACAACCACCTAAAAGGAGTAAAGAACCAGTGATGGATATTGCTTCAATTCAAACTGCAAATTTCACTAAATTGTCGGTCTTTCCTCTGAGTCTGAACTGGTTCAATACAGAGGAAGATTGCTCACCATATAATATTGCAGTGCCAATCAATATATTACTCTAATGACCTTGCCGTTTCCTTCGTGGGACTGCTTCATCTGACGTTGAACCTTCCAAATAAACACGACTCCGATGATAATTATTAAAACCAAATGTTACCCTTCCCGTGCCCATCCCGAGTATCACGATCGCAAATGAGTACACCGTTATTCAGCGTTTTAGGAGCAGAGAGTTTAGTGCCCTTCCCTTAAACATGCTATAGACCGATATTATACTATCCCAAATTTTGGGGAGAATGATCGGGATATACACATCCCCAAGGGCAAAGCGATGATAATTTGAATGTACGTGTCTGGATGGGTGAATATGACATGAACGAACTCTCATACTGAAACCAAATGTCACTCCTAATTCCATGTCCATTCTTAGCATCTCAGTCATGATAGTAACGAATATATAGACCCTTTTGAGCGCAGGCTGAGTACCCTTCCCAAGAAGTTTGATAATCATACTTCTAAAACGTGTCGGGAAGACGGAGGTTGATACCATTCCCGATTCCCGAAACAAGTGTAATATCCCGTTATGGTTATGCAGCGTTGTTGATACCAAAGAGGCAATAATTGTTTTTTACATTTTTGAGTATTGTAACGAAAAATAATGTCACTCATCCACGCCCATCCTTGATCATTGAAATGTGTTTAATACATTGCCATACAATATACATGATTCCGAATCAAGAGATCGTTCTTGGTGCAGAGATGCCAGAGAATAATGAATACCGTACCATGCCTACTGTTAAAATATCTTTGTAATTTACAGAGGTTAATACCCTCCCTACAACCATGGGTCCATGACAACAGATACTGACACTAAACCGTTTGCAGCCTTTTGGGAATACATCAGAGGGTTTAATACCCCGGTCCCCTGCCCAAACAAATACCGATAATATCCCGTTATGAGTCGTTCTGGGAGTACAGAGGGGGATAACCCTCCTCAAACAGAAGTGATCAATGATGATAGGGGGATTCCGTAGATGCCCCGACCATCACCAAGAGCGAGCGATGCGGCGAGTATCTATCTGATCACCCAATACTTTGTGACGCGCGGTCCCAAAGGAAGATGCTGATTTGTGACTAATGCCTGCGTAGCGACGATTTGTTTATTTCATTCGTTTGGGCGGCATTTCATCAAATTAAATATACGTTGAAGTGGTCCTTGAAATGGATATGGATGTCTTTCCTGTGTTTGCGATGTGAACAAAAAAAATCATAAAACAATTGTGTGCCCTTTTTGACAACTCTGTCATTTGAGATCATGGAAGGACACAACATTTAGGCTATGCGTAACACAGAGCAAATAACTTTGAAAGTGCACTATTATATACGTATTGAGCTGATTGCAAGGATGTTTGTTGTAACACATCCACTGCCATCATCATGTTGAAATAACTATAAACTACTTTTGGAAATCATTTATTTATATAGTCAAATATGAATGCGCATTTATCCACACGCTTTGCATGATATGGAATTAATAATGGAATACTTGGCATCACTAAACAAATTGAATTAAATCTGAATTGAACTTTATTTCCGCATTGTCAACATAATAGATGAATATCATTATTCCATTATGTTCTTTCGTGTATGAAGCAGCCCATATCGCTGGTCGCTGTCATTCGCCTGAACTAGTTGTACATATGACTAATTAGTTAGCAGGGCCCACCATGAGGAGGTTGACAACTTGGCCCCGGCAGAGCGCCTATTTCATAGGATAAAAGAGAACAAACCATTTTAAAAATGTATGACTGGTTGAAACATGTATAATTATAGCTGTTACTATAGCGTATGGGCGGCCTTTCTATTATTATGAAATGCCCCCCCCCCCCCCCCCAGGCCTCCCCCACAACTTTTGAAATCATGTATTTATGTAGTAAAATATGAATGCGCATTTACCCACACGTTTTGTATGATATAACATATATTACTTGCCGTCACCAAATTGAATCAAACTAAATTGAATTGAACTATAAATGTTATATTAATATAATATTACAGTTTTGATTATAACGTTTCGGCGGTCTTTCTCGTATTATGGAATGCCCCCCCCCCCCCAAACCCATCGTTTCGGCGGCCTTTCTCTTATTATGGAATGCCCCCCCCCCCCCCCAAACCCATCACCACTTTCCATTTTACATGTACCTCCCATTTTCTCTCAGTGTGTAGAAATCGTATCTAGGATCTTTAGAAAACTAATCAAAGCCCCCAAACCAACCGTTTTATCCCCTGAATAGAAGCTCTCGCGAAATCAGAGAACACCTCAAGGCGAGGAATTTGGATTATCACACGGTGGGAGAAAGAAAATTTAAAAAATGGCGGTTTCTGGTTCTATAGATTACCTTATGCATGGGAGAGAGGATGATGAAGAGAAAGACGAGTATTATAATTCTAAAGACCGCATCTCGCCAACACAATCTTGCCATATATAATAGGATCGTGCAGATTGCAGACTTGCAACGAAAATCACCAGTCCCTTTTTAAAAATATAATCTCGGAGCTATATGTCGATTGCAGAATGAATTATACTACAAAAGTAGAAGGGAAATTATTTCGATAGAAGATGAAGGGGGAAAAAATGAATACGAATTGGAAACGGAATGTGCATGGAGAAATTATGCGCAAATAAATTTGATTCAATAAAGGCAAAAAAAAACCACTTGGGGGCCATGCGGCTAATGTCAATTTGCTGACATGTATGGCAGCATTCATGATCACTGGCGCGCGAAATCCATGGGCAATCGAACAATAATTGTTTGATTTATTACAGCTCATTGCAATTTCACACACAATTTACGACGAATTATGATGATTGTGTGGCTCTATTATAGATTTGCCATGTTCAAAGGGCAGGCACGTTTTATATGACGTCATTTTATCGTGTTTATTTTATCTTTTCGTGCATGCACGTTAATTGTTGCATACGAGTTGGTGGCAATATTATGGCATCTCATACGCTCTCATTAGATGTTAAACGTGTCAAAGGGATCTATATATAAGCTTTGTTCGCATGTGCAAATACACTAATGAAGGGTTGATAAAATGTGTATTCCTGTGACCTGATAAATTACGTCAACCGATCGATGTGTGAACATTCCAGGGTAAATAAAATGTCATATATTATGACTGAGTGATGATCCAACATATACAATGACCGTGGTGACGTTTCCTAAATCATTGTACTAACTTTGTACACAGTTTAAATTCTCCTACGGAGATTTTATTCAAATTAATATATTTGGAACGAAAGAGAAAGTCGGAAAATGTTAACCCGTTCCACGTTCCTATTGGTCATGTTGCGTAATAAATACGAATACAACGAGGTATGTGGAAATCGCCATAGAGTTCAAAGTATGTTATGTGAATGTTGACAATGTTACTACTCCTTGCTATTACTAGATCCCTTTAAATTAAAATGTTGTAATTTTAGACTATTATGGAGTAATGAAACATCGAACTTCTCAACATCCCCGGCTTAAGTTCAAAACTGTTATCGAACCCTTCGCCTTCTCAGTCGTCCCCTTCGCCGTTTCTGGACGGTCGTGTATATAGTACATCCAGGTTTATAAGTCGGAGTCGAGTTCAAAAAGAGTTGAGAATATTATCGATTATTACCAACAGAATAATTATCATATCTGAAATTCTGAATAATATCGTGTGAATGCAGTCAGCATAAGTGACTCACTGGCTGGACTCTACAGTTTCAAACAAAAATAGATGGAAATTAACATTCTATTGACTACAATTTCACCAGTAATGCTATAATAAGCATTTTTTTTTTTCAATTTGTATTGTCTCGATATTATGGAAATCCTCCAAAATTAGAAATTAAAATATACGGTAAGCGTTTTTTTTTTTTTTTTACAATATTCGAGTTCTGGATTTTCCCCATTGTTATCACGAGTAGAAATAAACCACTTATGTTCTTACCACAAGGTCGCTTAATGCTAGTTACCGCGTATATAATTATATATTCGTTATCATACAATAAATATATCATAATCGTATTAGCTGATCTTTACTGTCTACTGCATCGCAATTGAATTAACCGTTTTGATCCGGGATGTTGAAACTCCCATTGAGTAAGAACATTGTACACCCATAAACTTCAAGTAAGCGCTGGTTTAACCCATTGCCTAGGGGAACCCTGTGGGTCTTGTACAAACTCTACGGGAATTGCACAATTTAGTAGGGAAAAGGTTATGTATAAATATGTGTATATAATATAATACTTATTATACAAACTTTTTGTTTTGGAATTATGTATGCTATATCATGTATAATATCGCCAGGAGCCAAGTCTCCCTTTCGAGACAATTGTATTTAAGTCTCATTAAAAAGCGTTAAATCTCCCGCTCCCCCGCCGCGGGAACGCACGACTTTTCCCCTTTTACTTTTAAATCGTGTATAAGTGTTAGCTCGCGGCAATGCATATTAGCGTGATTAGGGGTGCCTCTTGTCTCTGTGCGCTTAATCTTATCCCCGTTACGACTGTGTTCAATGTTTCTCATTCGGATTTTTAACCCAATCAATACACAGTTTACCAACGGTCATTGAGTTTGTACGCAGCTAGCATGTACGAATAAGTATGGTGGGTTAACCTGTTTGGTGTCACGGGTTAGTAAATTGATTACAATTTTAGATGAGTAAAAATATCAACTGTTTATTTTTTATTGTATTATTGCTTTGACTTGCTGAATGTGAGTACTTCCAAAATGTTTTCTAGGCTTTTTTGTAATTTTTTGTTATTTTCTCACGAAATATGTATTCCTATATGCCTCAGTGTCATTTTGTTTAACTTGCGATTTTTCCAAATTTCGTCGCCAATTCCCTTTCTTACGATACTAGCATAAGACACATACATCGATATACGACTCGTTTTTGTTTTTGGTGAATGCTTATAATTTTGTTTGGATATCGTAACGACAATTATTATTTTGAAATAAAGAGATGCACTTGCACTCTCTTGCTGAGAATCATTGCGTTGTCAGTTGAACTTCGTTCATAGATTACATTAGCAGTATGGTTTGTCGACCCATATAATCAAAATAAAAAAATTCTGATGCCAACCAGAACTGTTTTCTGAGACATTGACGATATCACATTTGGAACTAAAAATTTCCATCATACTGATTTCGGAATAAAAATATTATTATTATCCACATTCCTGGCAAGATTATTATAGACACTTCATCGTGCTCGACTTAACACGTGGTGGCATACGCCGTGTCCACACTAACATCATCAGAAATCCAAGTTTAAACCTGGTTTACCTGGAACTGTCATTATTAATTGCTTTGCTTACTAAGTAGTTCACATTGCCCGCCCACAAGCCACGGGATTATGGTATGCTGTGTGCACACATGCACTGACACATCTCTCTAGATGTATTGATGACTAACATATGTATAAACAATGTAGGTTAATCCGTATAATTTGCTATCGATACTCGAGATTAGACCGTTAGCAATAGCGATGTGTAAACACACGCTTGCACTAAATACTGCACTCGGTACCAATCGGTTGGATGTATTGTCAATGCTGTGTGAACGCAATGCATCATATACATCATGAAAACACGGGAATAGCCATGAGGTGTGAACGCGGGGTGAGAGTCGCCAGCCTTTATTCCGACAGGCAATATCGCAGCTTGACGTTATTACATCGATCAACATCTCGTTATACAAAGCGCGCTCGCTGTTCATTTAGCACGTCCAGCAATCACAGAATTGAATTAGAATATTTTGTTTTCTTTCTTCAAATGTTCACCCTCTTCATCTTATTTTTGTTTCCATGATCATTTTCCATGTAATACCTCCGTGAGAGATTCTGCTTCGAGCTGCCATTTTGGCATACAATGGGAGGGCGACCAACAAAATGACAAAAACACAATGGTTTTCTGATGAATGAGATGAGGTTCGCTGAAACGATATGAACTGACTGCACTGACTGACTGGAAATTGTGGAAAGTGCTCGCCAGTCGCCAGTCATGGTACTTGGTAGTGGTAGTGCTAAAAATACAATCCGATCAAAATGATGTCACTATTATTACGTCTGCGCATAATGATGCATACGACATGTTCTCATGTGTGTCTTCAGTGATGGAATTATGGCGCTCCTTTCACACTGTTTTGTAGAATTGGTGTTTGTTATTTATTTATTGTAAGTGGTGTGTATTTTTCTTGTTGAATATGGAAATAAAACTTGAAACTTTAACTTAAACGTGAACTTCTTCAGTTCAGTTCATTTCAGTTAATTTTCATTTCCAACAACATTTCATGTATATTTAGTACAGTTCCGCATGCAAATTTAGAACAGCTCTGGTCGATTTTTTTTGGGAATAATTCAAACGTCATAATACAAACAGAGTTTACACTATGTGTAAAACAAACCTAGCTTAGCACAATAGAAGCAAAATCACACCGTAAAATGAATTACGTTTGTGGACATGGATGGATCAACTAAGTATAAGTAACAATCAATGCATGTAGATTTTTGATCCCTTGAATATAAAACTTGCAATATATAAATCAGAGATAGAGTTTAATGACACTGAATAATACATTTAATAAGGTAGTTACTTTCACATTAGCAATGCATTGTACATGTGAGTTGTATAGGTTATGCAGGATGCATCCAAGAACATAATAACATAAATTATGAGAGACATGATGATTACCCAAATATTTTTGTTTTATATATATCACCAGAGAGAAAGGTGTATAGAGTAAAAGTGTGTGTGGTGCAAAGGGGGGGGGGGGGGGGGGGGGGGGGGGGGTCATCAGTTCATGGGTAGTGCCATGCCCCTTTCGACTGACCCCATCTCGGTACCGGATATATTATCATTAATTCCCGAAAATAATTAAAATATAAACATAATGTAAAGGTGGAAGTTTGGGGCTTGCTTTTAATATGTTCTAAAAACGGATATTGTTCTTTGAATCGCAATAATATTCTATAATATCATAAATAATTTACCACTATTATAATGTTCAAATTATTATAAGGTACACCAATTAAACTAATAAGAACAATTATGTGGATATACAAGTATTCGTTTTGTGTGTGTTTGACTGCTTTACAATTACTGTACAGAGGAAAGTCAAGATTCACGTAAATATTAGAAAATCGCTTTGAGCTATAGCCCCGGAATGAAAACAGATCGATACTCAACGGATTCAGCCAAGGGCGATAATCTTTATCGGTGAGAATACAACGAAGGGATGGGGTTGCAATAATGAGACGAGTCAATCGAAAGGAGATCGAACGCTTGTAATTAATATGTGTGGTCACGTGGTATATCGATCAACGTATCGATACTGAGGTATGCCTGTAATCGATAACAAATATTCGTCTAGAAAACCAACGATACATATCGCAGTAATATTACTTATACTTTGAATTCGCGAACGGAGTATAACCTTTGATTACTAAAGCCGCGTAAATGAATGTCCGTGTACAATCATTATGTATACGTGTATTAAACATAACTTAGTTTATAACCATAGCATAGGCAATATTGAAATGTATGTTTGTATATTTATTTCACATAATTATATATTCCACGGAAAACTAAACAATAATCTATAAGTTGGGATTCATTAATCAACAAAATATATATATACACAGTGTGGAGAAGTAGTTCAAGTAGAAAATTTAATAATAATGAATGTACACACATAATATAATTTAATTTAATATGTTCGTATCATTTTACTGCACTAAACCTATATATACAATAAATAATATAAGGCCATATACATAACGTAGTACATGTACATGACGTTTTGCTAAGTTTAATGCCGTATGATTTACTATAAGTATAATGCATGATAGACCATAGCAAGAACCTGATGAATCATTTGAAGAAAAAAAAAAACACATATGTATGTTATTAATACCCCAGGCCGGGCAAGTCAACATAGACTTCATGTCATGTCAAACGCGTCAAGCATTTTACATTAGTACTTTGTATAATTATAGTTGAACCTCGTACTAGAAGAACGCCAATCATACAACAACTGCACTGTCACCGGCGCCCTTGTGGCCCATCGTTTGGGGCAGAGTATCGAGGGGGACCTGGGAAAGGCGTACAGAGTTAATTAACCCTTTAACTGCTTGATGATAATGTTAATATGTACATTACAGCATGTACAATGCATACTAAATGCATGCATAGTTCAGAGCTGCACAAAGTACGCTTGTGATATTTAATAGACGTTGGGTTTTAACGCATTAAGCAGCGATCTACACACCGGGACGTGACGGGTTAATCGGCGATCAAACACAAATCTGCAAACTTCATTAGAAAGATCAAGGCTAAGAGTACATTCCCCTCATAAACTGTTTTTAATATTTGACTGCGTCTGCGGTATATGACATGTGTTTGCCCCAATTGACGCGGCATTGTCGTGCTTCTGTGATATACGCACAGATACAGGGGGAATTACACGGGGGCGGGCTCAGGGCGATTTGGCCCCCGAAATGCCCCCAAAGTGCCCCCGACAATCATAAAAAGAGCCCCCGTAAACATGGTAAATGTGCATTTTAAAGTTCAATGCAAAATAAATTTTAGAGTGCTATTTTCATGCTGGCGAGCTTGAAAAAGTTAAATTGTATTTTGTACCTAAATTTAGATGCATTCACGTGTACTTACCTGTTGACTGGACAGTATACTGTACTTACTGTACTGTACTGTACGTTTGACAACCAAATTCTACTCGCCAATATTATGATCGATTATACACCTGTATTTCGTGAGTATTTATGAGAAAATATTTCATTTATTTCAGTACCTACAATTTCGGTTATACAGATTTCACACGCTGTGCGTACATATTTAGAGGGTGCATTATGATCATGATCAAGTTTTTCTTCAGGAAACGAATAATTTTCACATGGTTTAAATCTTTTCTCGACAAATATGGTTTTGACCTATCTAAGTGCCATCTTTTTTGTGTGAAAAATTGGGTCATACATTTGAGTTGATTGTTTATCAAATAATGTGATCAATTAAAGGGATAGTTGAGTTCTGGTAAGGAGATTACAGTTTTGGTGAAAGTGAATTTTAGTAACCAAAACCTGCATCATTACATTACAAACTAATAGTTATAACTAGAAAGGAACACAAAATTACAAATGACGTAGTAAAGATCATGTTATCATTAAAAAAGAGCCGTTAAAACGTAAGAGGGCGCTCTCTAAACACTCATCGGTTTCAACCATTTTGAATAACATATTGTGCATGTGATGTTTTGTTAAAATAGTGATTAGATAGAGAAATAACCAACAACTATTTAAATACCTATTTTGTAACTTTTTGAAAAGAGGAAGCATTTTTTTAATTTGTAACGGCTGGTTCAAAATTCTCTATAAACCTGGGGCCCCAGCTTTATTACAAATTGTTATATTTATGGATATTTCAGCCGTCTCTGAACCGATTTTGATCAAACAAAGATGATTTTATTATTTAAATATTATGCTCTTTCAAATTTTACACTCAGTTTTTCATTACCTCACAAAAAAAAGTAGTCTAGCGCCCTCTCTACCAAAACTCAACTATCCCTTTAATGTTGATGTTTTTCTCCAAATTTGTAGCCAACCGTTTTACTTTTATTGTGGTCTTACTATTCCAGGATTTCTTTAGTTTGGGCATCATAATTTCTAGACTTTAACTTTTGGCATTATCCACGTCTTCAATTTTGTATCAGTCATACAACAATATTTATTACTCGAGATCCTGTATGCCCGAAATACAGCACTGCAGCTGTAACTGAATGCCGTCCACTCATCGTACCGTAATCGTGCCAACCAAGATCACGTTTACTCCGTACTTTCAACAATGGAACGTAAAGGGGAAGGGAAATTATGGAAATTAAATTTAGAATATTATCCGGGCCTCTGTCACCATGAAAGCAAGCTATCAGTATCATCGGATAGTTATGTGGTGCAATAGGCTCATGATACTGCTGATAGTAGCCCAATCCGTGCCCCGCATGCACATGCAGTCCTGTCTGTGGAATGGGTCTATTCGGGCTAATTTGCGAAGCGAATATCCGATAACATTGGTCACGGGGAAAGGATCGACTTCAACGAGCGACGCAACCCCCTCCCCCCCCCAACCCCTCCCCTTCCCCATATAATATATCCCCTATTCTCCCCTCGACTATACGTCTACCCTACCCATACTATATTTTGTTACATTGTTCTCTCAAAAATGGTCATTCATAAGCTTTCTAAAAACGAACGCGATTATATTTATAGTTCGACCTGTCAGAGGGATCACGAACAAGGTACAGTAGGACATTGTCCTTGACATGATTATGAACTTGTGAACATCTTTTAGTGGCGTACCGTGGTCGGACTGGTCGGGAGTCACGTGAATTGTTTGGGGCACACTCTGTTTTGTTTATTTTGTAAAGGATTTTCTTAATATTGTATTTATTTTTGTTATTATATTATTTTGGGGCACGTGCCCCCATGCCCCAACCCCCCCCCCCCCCCCCCCCCCCCCACACACACCACTTAGGCGCCACACCACATCGTTTACTCGGCCACAACACGTACTGATACAAGTTGTGGAAATGACAATATGACAATGTATGTCAATACCCAATGTCAAAAATAACAAACAATATACACACAAAAGGAGTGTCGATGAGGAGCGATTATTAGGTGCAATTGGAAGTACACCTTCTAAATTCCATCTCCTCAGCCGTGTTGTATATTACCCCTAAGGAATCGATACAATATGATAATGTAGTAGTTCGTTGTTGCCGTTGTGGCAATAATTATTCTGTGAAATATCATTTTTGGCCACCTAGTTGTCGTTACCATGGATACTGTCTTCCATGATGATGTTGCTCGTATTATTTTCACCGTTACCCCCTTCCCGATCCCGCATCCAGTGGCGTAGCCAGCCATTTTGCAAGAGTGCGGGGGGGGGGGGGGGCTTTAACCTCTGCGATCGCGTAAATGCGAGCCGTTTTTAGGTCCTGCCTTAGACATGTAAGAGCCTCTGACGGGGACCAGGTATGGTCTATCGGAGCTCCCGGAAGAGTGTGTATTTTCAGCTATTCAAAGCCCCCCACTCAAAGCTAAACAAGCAACAACAAAAAACATGATGGGGGAGGGGGGCTCAGGCCCTGAACCCCCCCCCCCCCCCCTCCCCTCACTACGCCACTGCCCTCATCCACGGGCTGGCGCTGACTTCTTTTTCTCCATTATCAAACAGAGTCCAAACCATCATATTTTGTATGATCATGATTGATCACAAAATCATGTATTGCTTGCTTGCAAGGATAATCGAGTGCGAAAATCGAAAAAGGTTTGTTTTTGATGGTGTCTGCCTTCCTCGGAGGTGTTTTCACAAAACACGTCGAGTTGATCCGCAACAGTCCGTGACATCCACGGAGAGCACGTCTGGTTATATTGTATCCAGAGGCAAAACCAATACCCCACCACTCTTTCTCGAGTTTCTCCTTTCATTCGAAAAACTTTGTCTATGAAAAACTAACAACATCATTATTTTATCATGTTCATACTTACACTTAGTGTATACTGATACATACAGTTTTAATCAGGTGAATTAATATCATACAGACAACGCCTGAATCTAGGGGCCAAAATATCGGAATAGCGCTTAGGTTTGTACCTTCCTTGTCACGATTTCTTCCAATTCGAATAAAATTATAAAACTATGATGGTTGTGATGATGATGGGGGTGGTTATTAATGTATTTCCCTCTTCAACGCGTTTCTTTAATTGTCCCAGGGGCCCTTGAAGTTTGAATTATAACATGAAATAATTGTTTGTCTGGCCTGTATTCCATGTATTCCGAGCGATGTTACTTGAAGCTGTCAGAATGCAACAGGCTTCAGATGACTATCATGAATGCTCTTTGTTTGTTGATGCCCTGCGCTCGTATTTTCGTTTGCATCTAAACGTACCAATTGTTCTTCTTGTAACATTTAGAACAATAATTATAGTCCTATATAAACCGGGAGCCTGAAGTCATGGAAGTAAGATGGACCAAATTCAAACCTAGCATTGTACGTAAAGCCAGAAGTCGCCAAAAGCACCGGTTGTGTGCTGTTCTTGTTCCCGGAACCCCAAACATTCGATCCTCCAAAGCAAAACGTGACTAGTTTTTTAATCTGAATGTACCCAATTATTCGAATCGTGAGAAAATCAGGTCCAACTATAGGTTTTTTTTTTTTTAACTGGTCGTAGGGCAAGTGGTATCCTTGTATACATACAGCACAGAGATCCCTTGATCGTGTACGTGGAATCTCAAGGAACTCAATCCTCCAAAACGAAACCTTACTCTTCGTATTGTATTTGAACGTGACAAGGAGTGGAATCGAGACACAATAATATACAATAATGCTCTTACTATATTCAGGTGTATATATCTGCAGATATTTATAAATGTGTGAAGCTTGAGCCAATTTTGGTTTTAGGAAAGCGTAGTTGATTGTAATAGCGTTGAACTGTACCTGGAAATCCGTGTTTATAAGCCATTGCCCTCGAAACGCGGGAATATAATGATCGTCTACGAAAATAACGGTTTCGCCTCAATATCCACATGGTTGTGCTTGGTCGTAAGGTATTAAACTAAAACATAATAAGAGTCGATACATTTAACTTGGTAAGTTAATAAGGACGCGGGAGAGAGAGATTAGAGAGAAGTCTTGAGATCTCACACTTTATTTTTCAGGCTAATTGAAATGGGAACTGTCCAATTTCCTCTTAGCTGCTCAATTCTCCTCCCATCTTGCCCATCATGCCCATCGGAATGATTGAGGATGCACTTCTTTTCGCTCGGAAATTGGGACGTTGGCACGTTCTACACCCATCGGTTAGGATTCCAATCAGCAGATCAGAGAGAATGTAAACAAAATACGTGTATGTTATATAGAGGCAACATCAATACATGTTTGAAATAGAAGAATGGAGAAGTAATTGATCTCCAAAGGCGCAATGTTTGTTTGTTTGTTTGATTGAAAGTTTGTTTATTTTGTTTGCAAGGGAGAGGCATTCACTTGGATAGCTGGAAATAAGTACATTATTACATTTTGGTACGTTTATTTGTATTATAATATTGACATGATTTAGGCGAAACGAATGGGGATCATCATTATCAGGATGATTGAAGGTTGACGTTAAAATTATTTTTGGGATGCATATTTCGCCATATCTATCTGGTGTTCTTGATTTCAGAGTTCAAAATGTGACCTTACACCACAAAACGACCAATAAGTCGGGGAAAATGATTATGCTGATTTTTAAATGACATTACAGTAGAATTCATTACCTTTAAAATGGTATATAATTTGTCATATCTAGACAAGGCAAACCATCTGAAAATTAGCGCCAAAGATTTGGAAAATGCCTGAAACCGTTTTAAAACAAGGGTGAAACGGACCACTTCAAAGATTTGCGTCCATTCAAGCGCTGTATATCTGATATTTTTTATTTGATGAAAAAACATATTTAAACATGATTTATGATGATCGAAATTTTACAAAAGGCAGATTAAGATACCTTCATTCAAGAAGTACAAAAATCCTAAATCTCATATTTTAAACCAAATTTGGCTATTTTAGCTAATAACAGAGAAACTATCTAGGCGACATAACGGTCGTTTTGTGGTGTACGGTCACAAATGATAGCAGGCAACAAGTTATTGACTATTCAATGGCCTCCACGTGCTTGTGTACTTGCTGCCTTTTGTTTGGTAACGCGTCTTTGTGTGAAAAGGTGTGGAAATACGGACTTTCATATTTAGGCATTGTATGGTTGGATGCAGTTACCTTGGTAACCATTAAAGTCTTGGAGATGTCTCCGAGGCTTCTCAGCATTTCATCATATTACGCTGTCGTGACTCGGGTACTATACAATATCATGACGATATAGAAGGAGAAGCGACGATCGTAATGCAAATTCGGAGTTATGCAGCATAGCAAAGTAAACGCGTTATTAGAATTTCCTTCGACAAACCAACAATGATCATGTATGATGTAGACATGGGAGATGTGTTACATGGCATTCAAGATGAGCACATGTCAACACACACATAATTAGTAACCTTCATACATGAATAGATAATCAAATATTTGACTAAATTATTGCACGCATTGTCATTTTTGTGTGTTCTTTTTACCTTCATTGACATGGCCATGATGAACAGTCTATATACTGCCTGACTGCATAAGCGCCCGAGTATAAAAACATGGTTGCTAGGTAACATCATCCGGGCCCTAGATTTCCTGATAATCTAAAAATAATTAAATAGTTCCTCTGACTTGATATGGCATTGTTTTGATATGGTGGTTATAATTTATTTGATTACGAAGCACAACTCTGCACAAGAGAACGATTAGTCATCGCACGACCAAAACAAATGTATATTTATTTTGATACAACAAAAGACATTTACTATTAAGACAAATACAAATTATATTGTCTATTCAGTGTATTTTGAAGTTAAAGACACACAGGGCGGGTACTAGTATCAACACCAAAATGATAACTCGATATAAATGTTGCTTATCGATATTTTATTAAAATCGGGGAACTCAAAGCTCCTTCTTTATGTTCATAGCTTAGGTTAAATTCGAAGAGGATATTGTGAGGGATGGGTAACATTAATGCAAAATCCCTTGTATTGGTATCAGGATAAGAGTACCTGGGTACATCATATTAAACGTATAACACTGTTCCTTTCAACACGTTCGTGGCATTAATCCTCTTAGTCCAATTTAGATAAGTTCGTATGCAATATGATTGATTTCCCGCATGGGATATACAGAGAGAGTTAACGAACGTACCTGGATGGATGTGTATCAGGGATGCAGAAAAGAGATATATTACCATTACACAAATTGTCAAAAAGTTTCTTTCCGTATCGGCTTTCAGAGGAAATGGGAATTAGCTACTGACGTTTTTTTCCACCAAATTTCCTTTTCCTTTTCGTTACTTTTTTGTTCGATTCTTCTCTTAGTTTTTTTTTTTCTTCGTTTCGCCTAAAGCAAACTTTTCCATTATCAAAATGAATTATTCAGCGAACAAACAATGGAAAGAAAAACTTGTCCCGACAGTTGAAGATTTGTATACTCACTCACTCTCATGTATGCCTTTCTTACTTTACTAATATACAAATGCACGTAATATATCTTCTTTTCTTGTACGTACAATAAGATGGATATGTTGACATCTCTAATTTCGTAACTAAAACATTGATCCCGTTTTCTAAATATCTGTGAATATCCTCTTTCGGGTGATATGTATTGGCAGGAGGCAAGATTGTAAAAGAAATGGAATACGTTCGATTCCGCTAATCATGCTGTACAACTTTTAGATAAGGCTTGTCCCTGGATGACACGTTTGTCTATTGTGTAAAATCTCAATTCAATTCTATGTAAAAATCAGGCTAATCCCAAAGATACACTTTGTTTCCTCAATATGAAGTTTGTTTTTTTGTATTATAGTTTTGGCAAGCGAAATTGTTTTTGTCTTTTTCCTTTCTCGGCGAAGGAAATGGCTTTGTTTTGTCCTTTTATCAAACAGATTGTGATTTTTAGAATGTGCATTAAATATTTTCATTTTTACGATTACCCAGAGTCAAACGTGTTTACACCTAAACATGACGAGGTGATGTTTTTTCATGATGTGTCGAAGGAAGGTCTCTGCTCGATTCTTGATTTTGTTTGTCAAGAAACGGGCGATCGAAGTCACTTTATGGAGGGACAAATCGCATTTAAAGGAATGTTTAGGAATTTGCAAATCGTGGCAAATGTTCACTGAATAATTACTATGAACGATCGAAGTATCCGAATTCGGATACTTTTGAGTACAGTCGAAAAGCGCTCTGAAACTATTTCGATAATTAGAGAGACATTTTAACAATCAAAAGTAATTTCATTCTTCTATTACCATAAGCCACAAACAACAAGGTAAACAATGAAACTGCGAGTGATTTGGGTTGAATTTGTCTAAGTTAATAGATCACTTCAAGACTAGTTGTTATTTATATTATTCTAATCATGACTGACGACGTGTTATTGCAATAAACATACCCAGCTTAATCATAGTAAAAACAGGTTCGCAGTTAATTAATTATAACGTAATATCTTCATCGCGAAGAGATAAAAAGCAAATGTGGATATTTTATTATTTGAACATTGGATGTCAAACTTTATAGTTGGTTTCCTTTCCGAGTACTCGCCATTAATCATGTTTGTGTGACGGATTGTTAAAAAAGTTGTTAAAAAGTGAGAACATTCCAACCTTGAGTGAGTGTTTGGGCAGTAGGTTAATGGTTGGCTGCAGGCAAAATAACATTCGTTATTATTCCTGCGCGAAGCAAAAATGTGCACCTTTCACTTTTCGATGTAAAGATCAGCTTGGCCCTTTTCTTACCGCCGTGTTAAAGTAACTGCTTTTGAAGGTCACTCGTTCACTCGGAAACCTTATTACAACGAGTTATTATAAGATAAGATTGACCAATTTTATATAACGTTCAATTTATTCCACTTTATGTAGGGCTCATGTTCCTTGTATTGCGTATTTGCTGACGTTGATGATTAATATTTGTTTTTGAAATACAATTTAATATAATTGGGGAATTATAAATTATATATCGTCTTGATAGATGATCTTATCTTTATTCCACAGTATAGTTGATTTCTCGTTAACATATTCATTTCTAAATAGTTACCCGCAAAACGTTTATTCAAGGAGGGGGGTGTGTTTGAAACTCCTTGGTTTATTTTTTTTCTTCCAGCATCCTTTCCCGTTTTGACTGACATGATACAATCACAAAAACAAACAACTTGATGTGTCATACCTCCTGCATCGTCCTGTATTGACTTGAAGCTGAGATTTAGCGAGACTTTCAGCTCCAGTCTCGTCTAACTCTATTCATAGCTGATCCCTTCCAAAATACTTGAAAATATCCCTTTGCTAGTGAGACGTTCACTTCAGTCCACCAGCTCCAAGTCTTGTGTAATCTCTTCCCATCCAAAATACTTTCAAATACTTCAAAATACTTCAGAATATCCCTCGGAACATGCTGAATAGACTTATAGTGAAAGTAACCGTTAGCCTATTCATGCACCATACTCGTTAATTGAAAAAGACGGCGTAATTGCGCCAATTCGTGGGGCGGACAAAAGGGACCTTAACACGCTTCCATTGTCCCTTTCTGATGCTCTTCAGAGACCGGCCGAATGGGGCTCTTATAATATAAGATTCCCGCATGATGAAAGGGAAGAGCCTTTGAAAGGTATCATCCACGAGGACTTCAAGGGGTTATCAACAAAAGGCGTACAATCCTCTTTGTGGCGTTTAATATCACTTAGAAGCGACCTGTGTCCTCTAAAATATCGGTTAGTTTCGCGACAAAGGATTGCCATACGTTCACAAGACGTTAAGAGGGGTTTTCTCCTTTGTCATAGAATTCATGTTATCAAATCGAGAAAAAAACGACTTGTTTATTATACAATAATCATGAATACGAATTTCATTTAATTTAGTTTAGTAAACATGATAAATCCAGGTAGTACACGTTTGTAATTTACAGCCTTGCAATAACATGAATCTAACACCAGAATTGTTGCCCTGCTTACGATTTACACACACACAAAATCATGCACTGAATTTATTAATGCAGTCTGGAAATATAATTACAGTCCATCTGAGTTAATGCTTCTGACCGTCCCATCCATACGGCGTTTCAAGGCCCGTTTGATTGATAAACACATACCAAGACTTGTAAGGTTTATCCATTTAAAGTTTGGACGATGACACGGATGAGGAGCGTATTTTCGCGAATGGGAATACGATCAAGTCACCCGTGAGAATTCTCACGGGTCCCACACCCCACACACCCCACACCAATGACACCGCAATTACCTGTAGCTGCTCCCTATACCTGAGGCTGAATGTTATGAAGGTATACAATCAATTAGAATGTGCTGCAAACATTTATGTATGTATTATGCATATTAATAGGCGTGGTATAGGAGGAGGTGGGGGGGGGGCATAGTTTGGAAAACGACACTAGTCGAGCAAAAGGAACCGCATGATCGGACAAAACTCACACAATCATCCGATTTGCAGACACTATTCAATGTTCGGGCAAAAATATTATTTTGAGGCAAAAGTATATCACACTCGAACGTTTTTTTTTTTATTCATTCATGTATTTATTTATGTTGCCTATCAAGTAAAAACGGGAAGCATGAAATTCAAGCGAAATATCAACAACCAAATAACAATCGATGTGATGTATTTTCACGACCACCCTGGTAAATGGACCATTATTTGGGACTCGAATTAACCACTGTTGTGGGAGTCTCAACGTTTTCTTTGGTTCTTTCAAACCAGACTTATTGTCAGTCCTCATTAGTGAGTTGAGGATTTCATATTCGTTTAAGGTAATGATACATGTGTTTTCCCCACAAGGAACTCCTTTATGCGCTTTCGTAGGAAGTAACAATAGCGTAATGCCACCGGATTTCTGCCCTAAGCTCCGCCACAAAGATAACGCCACCAAAGCGTAATCGACAGAAACCTACGAAGTGTGTATGTACCTTTATGTAATAGTCAGTATTTATCTCACACAAAACTATCCGAAACCTTTAAGACGTCGTCATCATACTTAGATGACCTCCAAACTGGGTTTTTATAATTGGAATAATGTGTTGTGCACACACAGATAAAATGGAAATAAGCGGAACACAATTGTACTGACTACCATTTTCACGAATGCCTGTCCGAATGGAGGCACTAGTAAAGATCGTCACATCGTTTAACAAGAGCGCATTGCCCTGAATCAGATGTAAATAATCCGATATATTGCTATATAGGGCATATGAACAAATTTGAAAGTTTGTTAACTTTATCGACACCATGACCATAAATTATTCTTAAATTATACATGTACTATATACGCATCAAGGGTGCAAACCGGATAAATATGTATTAGCTGCGTTCTCGATCTAGGCTTGTACTTATTTTGAGCGACACGCACTTTAGAAGTGCACTTCTTCAGGAGGGTCAAGTCAACGTATTCGGATGTGATGATGTATAATCTCAAATCAGATCCCTCTTTTACTGTTCATAACCTTCAAACTGTTTGAAAGATAATTTCCTAAAAGTATAGGTCTAAAGTCACAATATTTATTCAGTATTTCAGTGATATATTTGTATATTATGACGAGCATATTTTCTCTGCTGTGTCATTGATAGTAACTAGTGCGCTGATTTGTGTGCGTTTTGATGTTGCGTTAGGCCTGCATATCACGCCCGCGTCTCCGGGGTGCCATATCGCCGGAACACTGACGATCCATGACATATGCCGTTAACAATATTATCATCTTCATTTAGGTTCGTATCATCACGATCGTGATGTGGCACGTGTTTGCAATTTAACTATTTGTTGGTCAATACCTTCTATATTTTCGGTAAGATAGTTTTGTACTAAGTGTAATCGCAAAAAAAATTGTATCATTTACTCACAAGAAACGTAAGTAACGAATACATGTTAATGAATTTGTGAATGTGTTTGTTACATGAAGTTGCGAGAGTGCCCAAACGATCGCCGTTTCCGTTTTTTTGTTTTTATTCGATCCAAAGTGATAACCAAGATTATATTTTGTCATCAAAGAGTGTTTAACATTGTGTTCTACCTATCATCATTGACAAACGTTTTTTTGTTATGCTGTTTAATGTTTTAACCCGGAATACGCTCTTGATATTAAAGGGCTGCGAAAATTAGTTAAATTAATTATGAAAATAATGGTGTACGATGTTTTATTAATAAAATATGAAAACATCGCAATAAAATAAAGCAATAACTAAAGTTTGAAATGCCTTGAAAAGACTGACAGTACAGTTTTCTATGTGACGCCATTATGGATGTATGACTTGTACGATAAGTTCTAATCCAAGAGCTCCCACGCGTAAAACCATGAAAACGTTGACATAATTTGGAGGCGGAAGGCAATTGAGTACTTGAGAGGAAGGAGCCTGTAGACTTTATCCATTTAGATCGCTTCCTTGATAGTGCGTTCCCGAAAACTCGACACGCCTCAGAGCCTGTACATGCTCTACGCGAGAAGAAGCCTCGGTCCGAAGAAACCTGTTCCACCACTTCATGTTAGTCAAACTGTGACTTCCGACACTTGCTCCCTGATGATTCCTCCCCTTTCCCATCACACATACCCCGTTCACATTAGGAATTGGTGTGTATCTGTGTAAGCTCTGAGACTCCGATCTTGCCTGTTGACCACGGCTCCCAAGGGTCTAGCATCATCCAGCTCACGAGGCGACTTTTACCAAACCCACATCTAGACCGAGACCATGGAGACTGACACAGACGTTATAACTCTCCTATGCTGAGTAAGACTAAGAGTAGTCTGAGCCCAAATCAAGTCACATCAGACCTAGTTCTAGTCGTCTGGCCAGAATGAGATGTACATGCTCAGTATGAATGGGATATATTTTACCAGAATATTGCCTACGCGTCTGATGACTGCTTCGCATCTCATTAGACCCATTAACCACTCATTTTGCCTACGCGTCCCCAAAGAGTTGTCTTGGTGTTTGTGGAAGATGTCATATCTGATAGGGCTGGTACGGGTGATACAGATACGTATCATGCTTATCGGGGTCATGGATACGATATCACCACAGATCAGATCAATATAATATTTAGACTGACAACAGTGTCAAGAATTAACTTATCTCACTTAAAGTCCGCTAGTTATACGGTTCCCATAATCCTTCCGTTCAATAATTGCATCTGTGTCCCTGTCATATGATAGTAACACTTATATGTTGATCACGAATAGTATAAACTCCACTTATGAATATAAATTCATCAATGAGATCTTGCCCTATGTCATTATCATATAGAACTACAGCAATGAGCTTGTTCGTAACGCCATAAGCGTTATTTTTCTTAACCCGTTCGGTGCGTCCGTGCAATCTCCATAGACCCCAGGCAGAGTATTTTGGGGACCAGTCCTGAATGGGTTAACTTGATCCAGCTCTGTTTCAAAAGATTATCCTGATCACGAAAATTTTGATCGATTTTTCATGGAACTCGTCAATCTTCGGAAGATATCAAGTAATTCTAAGGTGAGGTACTGGTAATATAGCCCGCGGGCTGACGGTCCCCCGATGTCAGGCTCCTTGCGACCCACATACAAACTCCAAACAAACAACGGAAATCCACCGATTATAAGGGGGGATGAAAGGTTCCCAGATCGGTTCGTGAGATCTGTGCCACTGAACGTGATACTCGCGGCACAGTTTTTGTTTTAATGACCCCTACGCTATATACAGTGCTACACGGTTACCCTAAAATTTGTAATTAAAGGAAAAACAAGTTATGTAATACAATTTCATGCGATATATACTAATTGCAGTTCTTTTTTGTTATTTTCGTCTTTACCTGAAGACAAAAAAAAACACAATGATCAATATTATGTGCTATTATTATAACGCGACTATGATACATGTAATAGGGATTTCAACTTACAAGCTGTATGAAATAATTTTGTCATAATCATGATTAATGTTTCATAAAGTTTAAATGTATGTCTTGTCAGTTCGCATCATACACGTACTACATGACACATGCATGTATATTGATGTCGCTTGCTGAGATGTTGGATTAACACCATGGGTATAGTGTGTACTTTCGCAAGTCAACCGTGGTAATGTCAACGCCAATATCCATATCCAATTCTCTCAGACATCAGACACACCCAATGTCATTGGCGATGTCATTTATTCTGTCGGGTCAGTATCAAAGGCACTATCCATGTCTTTCGTTCCCACCTCATTAGCTCCATAGACATATGGACATGTTACCTGCGTACGTGGATGTGTTACGTTGTTGGTGCACAAACTTGAAGATCGTATGGCCGGTGTCGGTGGCTCTAACAAAATGTCACCATGGTCATGACTATTGCTACTACAAGCGTTGCTCTTGCCTCGTGTTATGATGCCACTTCGATGACAGCGCGATCGTCAGTCAAGACTAACAAACATAATGCGATTTCAAAGGCTAGCATATTACTTGTACTTTGTAGACATACAATCATGTAACTTAGACAAATCAATCGCGTATCGTCGCATCTGCAAATCTGCATGTAGGCCCGTATAACATGACCCTCTTGCTTGGAATGGTTGGTGACATACAAGAGACATTACAATAATGATATGAACTTGAAGTAAGGACCACAAACCACTGACATTTACCCTACATATGTACATATGAACACATGCACACGTTCCTCATGTACTGTACATCTAACATCATACTGACATTGACAATTTGACAGTTTGACACACGCATACTCACACACACACACACACACACACGCACATACATTAAGACAAACACACATCAATTATAAAGACACGTTATCGTGCATTTAATTTTCGTAAAACATAATATGCATGCATGCACACAATCAATACAAATACGAAACAAACACGAACAAACGCACAGTTTTGTACAAACAAACATACATATAACACATTATACACACATACGTGGAAAATGAGCTCTGTGTCTCCGATTTAACTTATTTATACTGATCGCTGAAAATCGATTAATATTTCATCTCGCACACCGGATACATGTCCTCCGGTGGAAGGCAAGAAGCGCGAACAAAATGCGATATTTATACGGAGAAAAGGTTTTACCTCGGTTTTACCTCGGTCCCCTGGGCCTGGCTTGACATGGATCACATCGAATCAGTCTAAACAACCGAGAAGACACAACGGACCAAGCCTCGGGTTACGACGACGGCCAAGCTTTTAATATTGAACTTCTGCTGCAACAACACGGACATGTGACGATCGAGTGGTAGACTTCTACCAAGCACCATAAACATGATATAAACATGATAAAGATGTGTTTGGAGTTATTGTCCAAATCCTCAAAATCCAATTGGAATTTTAGCAGTTCCCTCATAGTGACTATGGGACAGGTTTCGGTTTTTCAAATTTCCCTTTCGTTAAAAAGATATTTACGATTGAAGTTTTCAGATGTTACATTATCCACTGGACCACTAAAACCGTGTACAAAGTCAGTGCAAGTAGTTAGTGAATATCACTCATTTTTGCTCATTACTCGGCCATATAACGTCCATTTAACTTGAAATGTTCACACAACACCCACTGGACATATCAGATAAGAACAATATACATTCAACATTGTATACCACTCATCACTTTTTGCACATGTCAACAAAGTTACTAGATCCCTTTAAGTCCCAGTTACTCGGACAATAGTGGTTAATTATCCGTTGCAAGTTAACCCATTACCTGCGGAACCTGGTCGGTCCTCCTGTATCAACTCGTTGATGATTGGAAACTCTAGAAGGGAACTGGTTAATCTCTGGGACTAGTATTTGCTTTCCATTTGATTGCATTAGGCTATTAGCGACAGACTCTTGGGATAAATTAACTATACTTTTCTTTTCACATGTCATGTTATTGACACTGTTATCAGACGGCAAGTGGAAAACGTGCCATAATGTGAACGGTTGTCTAATTCAGACCCTAACTTAATTATGTTGGTGTTAATTTAGTATGTGGTTATTATTTGCCAACAAAGTTGTCAAGAAAAACAATGTTCAAAAGACCAGGCCATTCGCGAATCCCACCCAGGCAATCGCGACTTGTTTATAGATTTGTATCATAACAATTCAAAACAGTTACCATGGTTAATATCGATAGAATCCTGAGAGTCAGCATGATTATGAGACGACGAACGATTCATAGTACACAATATTCAGAAATTAATCGTCGCACATTCAATTGGTGCGAAGATAAAGATGTTTCCATTCGTCTTCCGTTTTTTGTTTCATTTTGCTTAGTTTATAGAATCGTATTTTTGGGGTAGTTTTGAGAGTATTTCACCTGTCGGTAGCGCATTGTATGCTCTAAATTCTCACCTGTAAATCGCAGGTGATTTCACCATTGTCCATTGTTTCCTACTGAATAACGTATCAGATATCATGCAGACAATTTGACAACCCTGAATTACTGCAATCAAAACAAGTTGAAATACAATGTACGTCATGCACGTTAACCCAAACTGTACCCTGCGTACCGAACATGCGCACAAACTCGTTGACACCTCCCAAAGTCTTCCAGAATATAGCAAAAAAAGTTAGGCCAGCAATCTATTTTTTAAAAAATGGGTGCATGAAATAAAGATAACCTGTATAACACCTGTAACATGTGTAAAGCGAACGGAAATGGGGGTGCTGGTTGTTTTGAGATGATAAAGGTGGTTCGGTTTCATAATTCAGACTGCGCGGTGCCACCTTGCAAACGTCCTGCGCACGGTGAGTAATGCAGCACACTGGGTCAGTGTAGCCTAGGTCAATATGGCGATCCCCAGTGTAGCATCCTCATTTCTTGACAATCTTTAAATGCTCAAGGGTAGCTATTGTGATGACTTATCGTCCTGTCTCGACTTACACCTATCGTTCAAAAAACCCTCGCAGGGATTACCAGATCTGCAATTCAGAAACCAATTAATAATCCAAATCGTCTTTGCTGGTTCGACGTTTCCTGCGTAGGTCCCAAGCTTCACACCTTTCAGAGGTATCGTAAACATGATAAACGGAGGCAAGAACAAAATATAACAAGGATAACTGGCAAGAGGCAGCGGCATACCTTGGTTTCAGGTGAGGAGGGGGGGGGGGGTGGCGAAGTTTCCCAATGTGTGGGATTCACGGGCCAGTCGTAAGGCCCCTTCTTGTTTTGTATTGTAACTTTAAATCTTTGTTTTTATTTTAGTGGGGGCGTTTTTACATGGTGCAGACTGCCCCTTGCCCCTCTCTCTGTAAAAACACTATTCACGTCGTCCTCATATCGGCTAGGTCGTCAGGTAAAGGATAGGTGACACTTTCGTATCTTGTCAATCTCTCATCGATTAACATTGTTTAGAAACATTTCGGGTTCGTGTTTTGCCCAGGTATCATGTTGCAGTATAGACGTCAGACAAGATCTCATATTATTGATGTTCCGGGAAAGCTGTCTGAAAAAAGAAGTGAGAACTATCACTGTTTATCATTTTTATTGACGGATACTCGACGCCTTTCTATAATTCCATCACTCAGTTAAAGCCAGGTTTACCCTAAACAGGAACCAAGATCGTGCTCGAACCTATCCTGTTCCGACATGCATAACACCTCCGTTATGTAACCCACTAATTGGTACCTTAATTAGGATTAAGTTATTCGACAATCCGTTTGTTCACCTACCGTTAAAATGTGTTTGAGTCACACACGTTTAATTAGTTGCAGGTTGGTGGCTGTAAATTGCTCGATGCATAATTATACCCGATTAATTATCAAGTATAATTTATGGGATCGTGTTTCTTAGGCAGGTGGGTGCAGCTGTTTTAAGTAACGATCATAGATCTTCAACAAGATAACACTGCTCATGTTCCTGATTGTCTCATCTATATCAGTATATTGTCTCATCTATATCTTGGTTAGTAACCAAGATTTGAAACGGTTGAATATATGTTCAAGATGTCACTCCCGTTGCGGTTTAGCTGTCACGTCGTTCGTACGTGACGTATTACTAATAAGGCTGTGACATGAATGTAGTAGGAAGATGACTTGACTTGGTTCCGATGGACCCTAAGACGGAAGTAGGAAGGATCAGGTTCGCGTACGGGTATCCCGGAGTCTCGGACCCCCCTGCAGCCATGTCAGACAAGCGCTCACACACTCTACCAGGTTCGGGACAAAATAAGAGGTAGACCATTTCAACAATACACCCACACACCGCTCTATACATCGTAATCAAGATGGGCCATACATTGCAATTGTTTTCGTAGACATTTTATGTTTGAACAAAAAATATAATGAAAATCGAGCCAAGGCCTCCAAGCATTGACGAATTTATATTCGTTCAGTACTGCTGTTTGTTCGTATACGTAATGATGAATGTTTACTGTAAAGATGAGAATGTGCATATCCTCAACAGTATCGTATGGTTCTGACAATGTTTTTTTGGATGCGCTGATTTTGCAGCTGCAACTTACAGCACAACAGAACATCGTAAGGATTATCATTGATACGCGAAAAGGTCGCTACAATATAGAGATTAAGGATATCATACCCATAGCAAGAAGAAACCGATTACCTTTTTTTGCATCGATCTACATAAATTATTCATACCTAGTCACCTACTTTACCAAACGTGTGCAAAATGCCTTAATATACACAGCCATCATAAACTAAACATAAATAAATAAACATGTTTGCAGTACCGTCTGCTAAAATAATTGACTTGGGTCTAGAAACTATTCCTTGTTACAACTTACATTGGTCCAGGTGTTCCTAAACATGATTCCAGACGCTCGTTTACATGAGTGTAACATTTAGCGTTGTTTGTATCCCACTCTAGTCCTGGTACTAATACTATATATGACCTGGGCCCCGTTACAGAAAGAGATACAATCGATTGTAAGTTGCAATTAATCGTAAGTCAGATCACGTTTTCTAGATGCGTAAATCTGATTGGTTGAAAGGCGTAAATTTTCTGACTTACGATCAATCGTAACTTACAATCGATTGTATCTCTTTCTGCAACGGGGCCCTCTATTTCGATCTGTCATGTCTGTCAGCCTGTATGTTAGCCATCAATGTAAGATTTCGTCACCTTCAGTTCAGCATGTTCAGTGGTTATATCGACCATGGAACTAGAACTCTGGATTACAGAGTAGAATATGCATCGACACAGTTATTGACATTGAAGGATGTAGCGTAGTATAGAATTTAGGCTTTTCTACTATATTGACCTCTGACATCAGTTGACACCATCTCGTTTTATACACGGCAAGCGTATTGGAAACATTACTCCTGTGTGGTGTCACATTTAGTCCTACATTATCAGACTATGGTAGGCCTACTGCAATGTCAAAACATGTTGGAGTTGGAGACTCGTATCAGCACATGCATTTGTTCGGAGGTTTCTACATTACAAATGACAATGGTTCCGAAGAAATTTTACTTTATACATTACTTCACGAGTTCACGTTTGGAAGCCAAATTAAATGTAATGTTTAATATTGCATTGATTTAATATTGCATTGATTTGAGATCCGTATTGAAATCAATTGATTCTTTATCCGCAAATTTTCACATAAAGACTCGGGATACTTTCCTCCATTCAACTTTAATAGAGCAATCTATATAAACCCCTCAAAAAAAGTTCGGAAACTCAAGTTTCATCGATCATATCTCTCGTATTTTTTAATAAGAATACTCGAAATCGGTGTCACAATAAAGCCTCATTATATACCTTTCAAACGATGCATTATGTGTAGTGATTATGCAATTGGGGCGATTGCAGTAGCCCAGAGAATAGGGGGAGGCAGGAAGTGAAATCTCGCAAAATGGTCCCAATGCATTCAATTTACGAGTGCAAGACTGTGTTAACCAGTTTTATAAAGGTTAACATTCTATTGAATGCTGCCACCCTTTCCATTCATCAAAATTGTTGAATTTGATACCATTTTAATGGAAATTATCTCTTCCTTACGATGGCATATTAATCGTAAGGATTATGCAAATGGGGTGTGTGCAGCGAACCGGAATATGGAGATGGGTCGAGTGTGAAATCAGACAAAAAGATATGGAGTTGACAAAAAATCAGAGCGTTGCATTTTTTTCGAGCTTTTGGGAGGACTTTTTAGCATTTCAAATAAAATATTCATGATTTAAATTGATATCAACGGAAAGCCCAACAACTCTTCTGTATGAAAATGTGACATTTATAATGATTTTTGTAAAGGGCGGCTGCAGGGAGATGAATGTGGGGGAGCCTCAAAAGTGACCCATTTCAAAACGCTCTGATTTGGTGTCGGTATCTGTATACCATTGTGTAGAGGATGTAATGCGACTTGAATGAATTGGCTATGAATGAGAGGAATTCAATTGAAAACGCATGAATAGTGCCTTGAAATCAGAGCGTTTCAAAATGGGTCACTTTTGAGGCTCCCTCCCATTCATCTCCGTGCAGCCGCCCTTTACAAAAATCATTATAAATTTCACATTTTCATACAGAAGAGTTGTTGGGCTTTCCGTTGATATCATATTTGATCATGAATATTTTATTTGAAATGCTAAAAAATCCTCCCAAAAGCTCGAAAAAAATGCAACGCTCTGATTTTTTTTTTTTCATATCTTTTTGTCTGATTTCACACTCGACCCATCTCCATATTCCGGTTCGCTGCACAAACTCCATTTGCATAATCATTACGATTAATATGCCATCGTAATGAAGAGATAATTTCCATTAAAATGGTATCCAATTCAACAATTTTGATGAATGGAAAGGGTGGCAGTATTCAATAGAATGTTAACCTTTAGAAAACTGATCAACACAGTCATGCACTCGAAAATTGAATGCGTTGGGGCCATTTTGCGAGATTTCACTTCCTGCCTCCCCCTATTCTCTGGGCTACTGCAATCGTCCCAATTGCATAATCAATACACATAATGCACCGTTTGAAAGGTATATAATGAGGCTTTATTGTGACACCGATTTCGAGTATTCTTATTAAAAAATACGAGAGATATGATCGATCAAACTTGAGTTTCCGAACTTTTTTTGAGGGGTTTATATGTTGCCACATACACATTTTGGATGGGATGTTTCGTATAGGGGGAAAAGAAACCGGGAAAATAAGAACCATGTTTCTCAATGTCTCACACACTGACTAGTATACACTAGATCAAGATAAACATGATAATGGGACAAAACACATGATTTGTTATTACCTTACAAGTTTGAATATGTTCTGTATTGTCTTTGTTTTGCGCAGTTACTGACTTTATTAAAAAAATTCACTTTTCTCGTTGCATGCCTTTGGTGTAAAAGAGAGCTGCTTTGGGGAAGGTTTGGTGTCCGCAACTTTCTCCACATTTCATACCCATTTGATCCTTGAGAAAATCTTCACACAGCAGCTGCAGAGACACATCAAAATATGCCACAAGTTGTCGGCATTGCCACGGGCTCGGTTTTGTTTTGGATGAAATTCATCAGGTTTTCAAAAAGAGGCGGATCCTATATGGTAACTCCAGAATCAAGCTGTGGTCAGTCTGACAAAACAAGAGTTGTTGTTGCTGGTTTCCTGAAGCAGCCAATGGGCACTTTACCTGGTCGATGTGTTGTTATGGATTCAAGATGGGGTGTTGTTTTCATTGGGCAATCTGGAATTCCGACGGACTATATTTACCAAGGACTGAGGAATGATGAGGTGTTGAAAACAATTCGAAGCTTTTTTAGAACCACTGATTCCACTTTAGTTGATTCTGATATTTGTATAAGGTTTAGATCAGCTCCTATTGATTCCGGTTTAGCGAGATTGTTAAAAAATAAGAAAATGGGGAATTATCCCGACGAGTTCAACGATCGCGCTTTAAGTTTTTACTTTCATCAGATTCATCTAAAAGCCAACGGGTTTGCCCATGGATATAGAAGACGGGCTCAGTGGTTAACCCCATCCACCCTATCCTTCCGCCAGCCTGTGTTATGTACTCCGATGTTAGAAGTTTTACCACAAGATATACCTTGTTCTGCGTTAAAAGGCAATACTGAAATCATTACCTATACTATAGTTATCTGTTGCGTGACATTAATAATCTACTGCATGTTTATCTATGTTCTTTTAGGTGATTAGCATGATCCACGTGATCATCACTGGACAATAATACACGAGTGTCCTCAGCGTGAGGTCATGAACGATACTAATTGGGCCCGGATGGGTCGTTGGAGTCCTATCATAGGGAGCTGATGTCATGTATCCTCCCGCCATTATACTTCGTCTCCGACACGGGCTCCCATCAGTCTTTCTCTTGCTCTTCCTCTTCCTACCGACAATGACCGAACAGCCCGATCAATCCTCCTCTCTTGCCAACCTCATTCTCCTTCACTCTATCATTATATCAGCCTTCCTTTCCCGTTCCTCTTGTGTCTCCTCTTCCACTCGTGATATCCGATGTACCCACCTTCATACTTGCCCATAAAGACTTTCTCTCTCGTTCCTGTTGTGCACCCTCTTTCACCCTGCTGCGCCCCCATACTTGTTTATCGGTCTTGCTCTCCCTTCCTCTTGTACCCCCTCTTCCACCCTTAATCTCTGCAGCTGCCCCCCCCCCCCCCCCGGCCCCACTACTTGTCTATTAGCCTTTCATTCCCTTTCCTCTCGTCATGCTTGTGTTCCTTTTTCTACTGTTAAAATATCCCCCCTCCCCCCCCCCCCCCCATCTCTCTAATGGTCTACCAGCCTTTCTCTCCCTTTCCTCTTGTGCCCCCTCTACCACTCTTGATATATGGTCCCTACCCCCCCCCCCCCCCCCACACACACACACACAACCCAATCTCGCTCCTTCTCACTCTGTTTCTCCATATTTTATACATTACGTTATGTTTCCCATGCATTTTGCTTCTCGCAGATCATTACTATCAATTACGAGGGACAGAAGCCGCTAAAAGGTCCCTGTTGTGTTATCATTGCGTTGACCCTAGATACAAACGTAGTCTTGATACAAGATGCTCAACTTTATATTTTCACATTCTCCCTATATATACGCGACCCATTTTGTTCCCGAAAATGGCCATAGAACTTTAGAAGTAGTGATTTAACAAAATTGGATGAAACATGATTCTTATTCGGCATTCAGTATTGTGTATTTCGTATCTTATCCTTAATCTTCAAGACAAACTTGGAACGAGTTCAAGTGTATCGTAATATTACGACCGTGTACCCCCGTATATTCAGATAATTTTATTTTCAGGCGATGAAAATGTATATCGTTTATAGAGATGAGTTTGCTCTATTACGAGCTACAACGTATCAGAGAAAATATATCGTGATCTTATCACGCATGGGGCACTCTTCGATATCTCATTTAGACAATTTTACAAAAGACATTTTGTTGCACGTATCAGTGCCCTCCAGATATAGGAGAACTCTAACCCGTGTGGTTCATTAGGGGGAAATTATTGTATTTTTCCTGAGCATTACGATGCAAAAATGTCAAGTAAATGGGTACTATACAAATGGTATAGAACATCTCTACCGGAGCCCTCCAGGCTGGCCTCCAAGTCAAATAGTTTAAAACGATCATGATGCTATAGGTAAATTATCCTAAAGGATATGATCATAAAGCTCTTGATGTCGTGTGAGATTTGAGTAAGAACGGATTTGAATGTATGATAAGATGATCAAGCAGGCCCCTTTCATTTATTTATCAAGGGAGTGGGGAGTCCCATGCATCTCTCTAATGTTATCATCGAAGCTGCATTTTTTTTCTCAAGTAACTGCATTGTACAATACCTACAAAACGCGACTTTATAGTAGTGCCTCACCACACGTATTAGATTGGTAGACGCAAAGTGAGCTAAATCATAATTATTATTATCATGATTCACTAAACTGTCAAGATGCAGACACGGAATGCAAAAAAACGCATCTACCATTTTACATTAGAAATGGATACTGTTATTACATGATCAAAGCGAAGAGGCTGAGATTTTCTGTTACTCACTATACTAAAGAAGAAGAAAAAAAAACACGTTTGAGCATAATTATTAACTTCATTCTGTACATGCCGAACTTACATGCGAGTATAACAAACGTTGGTTTGAGGTGTTATGGTTGTGGCACGATCGGATAAGCGATTGACTTCCAATCACGGGGGCCGAGTTCGAAACCCATCGTTGCCCTGTAGGTCTAAGCACTTGTGTCCTTCAACTATAGGCACTAACTCCACATTGCTGCTCTCTACTCATGGCCATGAGTATGCGTATACTTGATCAGGAGTATGATTAGCCTGTAGCGCCCTGAGCAGCTCTGGCTAGTATGCTCCCCGGGGAGGTGAGAGGGTGGACACGATAATTGTGCGGGTTTGAACCGAGGGTATATCTGATAATGCTACAACGCTTGGAAACCCTGTGTTAATCGCTATATAAATGTCATTTTGTGTTAGTAATGTAGTATTATTTGTTACACAAACGTCAATCCGGTAAACTACAATCTTTTCATCCGCCATGACCTCTTTCAGTGGATGACTCGGTGGCGGGAAGTATCCATTAACGTGTTCAATCTTAGATACTATCATTCCCGAAGGCAATGGGATAATATTAAATCAACCAATATCTAAAAAGATTGCCTTGGGATAGACAAAACTTTATGACAGACTTGCAACATCGTTTTCACACGTTTAATACTCTTTTCCATAACGGATAAAAAGGCAGGTCTTTATTAACACCTTCCGCGATTGTATTAGCCATGCAAACGTGTGACATAATTTGACACTTCCATCATGTTCATCCGGCTCCTGAACGTCGAAGCCCTTTTCTATGAAACCCAGGTTCAAATCAGGACGCGCATGTGTTTCTTCACGCTGAAGGTAATTCCTTTGGGTGTTTCTCAAAGATAAAAACCAATAATAACGCTTATTAATACCCAGGGTAGCCACTTATGTGGCGAACGCTGTGCTTCCAATGGTCCCTGCATAATATATTAATGTTATATTATTACCCCGATCCAATCTATTATACGCCGAGAGCCTGCATGGCTAGAATGAAGCAGCTAGGTATCATTGTTATACTCGTCTTTGGTATGACCCGGCCGTGGTTCGAACCCACGACCTCCCGTGCATGAGACAAGATGCTCTACCGGTGTGCCACAACTGCAACTGCCGCTTGAACCATACATGGTTGAACAAAGTTGTAAACAAATAATTGATGAGATGGTTTTAAAACACAACTTCTTTTACTAGGGAGTTTCATTTCATTGTTATAAAATATCTTAAAAGGTAAAATATTTGCATTGTTCCTGTTTTCTTTATAAATGTTATTAGACGTAGTAGTAGTAATGGCAGCAGTAGTAGTAAAGCAAATGACACTGATCTTCTCATGGCTAATGTGATACCATGGTGATACTAAGATCCCGCCAAAATCACAAAACCAAATAGCATCCGGTGTGGTCCTGCATGGGTAACAAGGCAAAAGTCACGTTCCACGGATCATCGGTATGCTTGCCAAAAGGACCAAAACAAATATTTTGGTACCACCCCCCCCCCCCCCCCCCCCTCCCCCTTTCAATCTCTCATACTATGTAATCGATTCCAGTATCAGTCAAACCTATTATAATAAAGCGCTCATAGTTTTGTCATTGAGGTATCAACAATCTCCACTATATATTTGTTCTTTTACTATGGGGAAATCAGGAATCGCAATTGATAGTCAATGTACTTGCGAAATCATCACGCATGCCGTGAAAATATATCCCTTGTAGAAGTGAATCAGCAACACGAATAATACAAAGAATCCCTCAAGGGAACTGAGACAAATTTGTTCATCTCTGACATCAAGATTTTGTCGCCTCCCTTAATTTGTTTTACTTCGAGATATCAACTCTTGCGATTGTCTGCCTGCTCGTTTTTGTCACCTTTTCTTTCCGCAAATTGTTCTTGTCAGACAATTTGGACTCTCTCAATAAAGAAGAACGTTGGTCGCGTTTGCTTACTGAAACTGACTGAGCCCTGTTGCAGAGCAAACAAACCCAACAAAGTAAGAAACATAATGGGAAAGAAGTTGATTTTAAAAAAGCCATTGGGTTTCTTCTTCGGCTCAAGCCTCAAGACCCACTGTCCACACCATTGCGCGGGACCTGATCCGCAAAGCGCTCACATTTACTTAACAGAGTACAGACCTTCAAAATAGAACCTCCTTCAATCAAGATCAACGCCAGTATAATGTCAAATATTATAGTTGTTATATTTTTACCAAAAAGCATGGTGTTAATTGTAATTTCCTCTCCTAGAATAATCAAAATCAAGATAATTATTATTTGAGCAAAAGCATGACGGATTGTCCTGATACTTACTTCTTCTTCCCCCATGTAACGCCCATAGTGTCGCCTTGCAGTCTATGTCGATATGTCGGTGTGTATTATCAGTTGACCATTGTTGCGCCCGTGGGACTCGTTATAGATTATAATTAAATTTTAAGGAGGAACAAATTAGGGATTTGGCAATTGGGATGGCCGGATTGGATGCAGTCAGTGGTCATAATTGCGTGAGAATCCGTTTCCCCCTTACAAGCTCGGGGAAGGTAACACCAACGAACCGTTTCATTTATAGATATCCTGACGTCACCCTTCCCCCAATAATTGGGTATATAATTAGGTAATCATAGTCAGGGTTTAAGGACAATTGAAATGCAGCATTGGTTAATATGATAATGATTCATGGGACCACTAATCTCCATAATACCTATAGTTCGACGTAAGGACAAGGGAAACTTCCAATTTTCTACTTAGCTTAATAGACCTCCATGCGGAAAATGTCTCAGAAATAAGAAGCTTAGCTTATACGTATAGGGTGGTCCTGATTTGCAGCCACTGCCACAGCTATTATTTCATTCTCTTACCCTTACAGGAATTATGTCGGTTACCTCCTTTTGGTCATTCTCCCCCAGCCTCAGTAACAATGTCATGTAAGAAGCTTTCCCGACTAGTTACCCGATACTTGCGCCATTCGAAACGAGTAAATGGGCTTAACAAAAAATATCCCCTCATTTGTTAAAGAGGTGAGATGATGATGTTAGTGAGACTGTTGCTAGCAGAAAAGCCGACACAAAAGCTGGGGGCAAACACTTATTGTTGGTCGGATATCGAGACTAATTACCTTCGGCTTCGGGATCTAGGGAATACGACGTGTAGGGGTTTTTGCCTTTGAAGTACAGAAGGGCTTCCGTCAAAATTCCGTAGGCCCTAATTGCTGACAAAAGGTGAATATAATCTGCAATGTACCTCAGTTAAGTTTAGATAACGGGACAATTGGTGTAACTATGCACCAAACTGACCACTGTCCGCCCTTCAAACGACCAATACGAGAATATTATTATACATGGACCGTTACCCCGTGGCTATAAGAGTTCCTTTATACTGGACAATAATGTCATCATTGGTGTGGAATAATTTAGGTCACAACTTCGACTTTGTTTTCACCCATTTTTTTGCTCGTGCACTCAATCCCCCTCTTAGGTTATTTAACTGAAATGCTCAATTATAACCCCCTTACCCCACCCCCTAAACAAAAGTGGAGGAAGAAGATTATAGCGTAGTGGTCAGTAACCTTTACGTGCATGATTATGTTAATATAACGTGGCACAAAACATGAGCAAATCATATACAATGATGTACAACTACTGAAATGGTCCTTGGTAATTAAATGGGAATTAATTCCGTATTTTATGTAATGATTTAGATTAAAGTGTAGTACCGTATGAGACGCCGTTTTTACACATTAGCCACACATAATTCATATAGCCTACTTATCTGCTGTTAGTCCATATTACTAATTGGTCTTGGAATTATGTTTTACTTCTGAGGCCGCCATCGATTTCAAGTTTACCGCTCATGATGGGGGTCTCCTGCGTTTTGTTGTATTCTCTTTTAATAAAAACAAATAAAATATCTGTATGCATCTTATTCAATATACATCATAATTATAATTATCTTTATAATTATATATAATTACCAAAGTTTGTTTTGTAAATTTTACTGATGAATATGGTTGTGGCCTGTTTCTGAAAACAATGCAGAAATAAATACATTAAAAAAAACATCATGTTCAAGAGGTATATAGGAAAGTGATACCGTACATCCATACGTAGTACATACTGCTAGTGCTACTGATAACAGTGGAAGCAGGAGTTGGAACTAACAGTGTCCATGATGGATCTAACCTGCTATCACCAAATCCATAGACCTACCAACACATTATACATGTTCTATCATCAATATACACGATATAGGAACGACATATATACTGTAGGATAGGGGAGGGCCAGAAACATCCCCCGGGCTGCTAGTATATAGGGTCAGGGACAGTGATGATAACACACAACAAAAAAGAAAGATGGGGTGAAGAGCGCTTATCGTAGCGGAAACTTTCACTCACTGACCATGTACGTCTGCAGTATGTCCTGAACTGAATGCCGATGTGTATGCTCTTCAGAACAGTTACCATGGTTACTGTGTACATCCGGGGAGGCATAACCATATGCTCTGGTACTAGTAAAGTATTGATATTCATACAGCAATGAAAACATCACAATTCATAGAATCAAACAAATGTTGTAAAGGCAACCCCTTACGTGTTTTTTGTTTGTTTATTTTTAGTATTTTGTTAGTAATTGAGATGCTATCTTTGTGATTGGCAATTGAAAATAGTACAACCGCAACAAAATAGCTATAACAACATCAGATTATGAAATGTCAAGTTTATGACCGAATAAATACCCAGTGTAGTTTCACGCTTGACCCACTATATATCTAACACGATAATATGTTTATCGCCATTTTTATGGGAATTTTATCGTCAAACTTTCCTTGAACTGTTTAGCTTTCTGACGATAATCATCAGCAACGGTTAACAAATGAATATGCTGATTCTGCAAAATCAAATGGCCTAAATAAGACGACCTGCTATTTATATAGTATTGAATTGTAACGCATTTGACAGTTTAACATTATAATATATTTGCGTAATTGTATTAAATTGATTAGCCTGTGGTATGATGTTTTTATTTCGAGAATTAGACGTTATTAGGGTATTTACCGTATATAGTATACTGTATCAAGCAAATAATTACGTATAATTATAAACTACAGACAAAGTTGAGACGGCAAACAAAAACAATAATTCAATCATCATTTATCGACCGAGTCCGAAAGTACTAAAACAAACTCCACCCCTTCCCAATGACCCTAATAGTAATAAGCTGTACTTTGGACACTCCCATTGGGTATAGACATGGTGGAAGTAGCTCTTTCGGCCCGGGACAGTGGCGTAGCGTGGTCAGACTGGTTAGGGGTAACACAAATTATTGGGATGGGGGTGGGGGGGAGGGGGAGGGGGTCACACCTTATGTATTTCTTTATTTTATTTAAAGATGATTATCTTATGTTTTCTATTTTGGTTGTGAAATTTATAGGGGCGTGTTTAAAGATGATACTCTTATATTTTCTAGTTTGGTTGTGAAATTTATAGGGGCGTGTACCCCCCCCCCCCCCTCCCTCCCCTCCCCAACACTCCGGCGCTGCGCCACTGATTTCGGAAATGCATATTTTCCAGACTTCGCAACAGATTCTATTATGATGAAATCTCGGCACAACTGCTTCGGAAATACATGTATTATTTTTTTGGTCTCTATTTTACAGCGAGGGTTTGATAATCACAATAGTTTCCGTTTGATAAACGTGAAATAAAACAGGTGGAATAATAAAATCCTATATTGCCAATTTGGGAGGGGAGAATGACAAGCAACTTGTGTGCCACTTTTATCAGCAACTCTACCAAATTGAACGCCGTCCGTCCCTTCGAAACTAAATATTCTTGGGAATTATTCTTCACCCTATACATGTTATTATGTCGACAATTCGCCATTTTGCATTATTATGGAACAATACACGTTTTTCTATAAACAAATTCAGTCGAATAAATCACACATGAAGCATGGTGACTATGTGTAGACAAATAGCTGTATAAATGGTATACTTATATTCGAAAGAGAAGTTCTTAGCTCAACGTGAGGTATTCGTCAGCCACATTATTAAAGTACATGTATAATGGTATTCTGTAAGGTCAATGCCAAGTCACTATTCACTAACGGTACTGGTATAGCTAACCCAATTATTGTCATCGTGGACCCATTTCCCTGCCATAATTATCGATGAATCTTCAGTTCAGCACCGCCTCACACAGACAAGCGTGGCTCTGCCAAGCAATAAATGATAACGAGTCACGATAACTGAAAAAAAATCGCCTACGTCATTACGCATCACCTATCAGTGCACTTGAGCCCTTTATATCCGTCCAGGCTCGCTCCGCGGGTCGTCCAAACTTTCTCCGAATTAAACCTCACGCGGACTCTACCGACGGGCGCCATCTTGGATAATTACCAATAACCCGCGCAGTGGGCGCACTTTAATGGGCTGTTTAACCTTCGACCTAGACACCGTGACGAGGTCGCGTTGTCAGATTACTGTATTGGTATTTGCAAACTGTAACTTGTGAAATCTTCTCTTCTATAAGACTGTCATCTATTTATCCCAACAGCCGATAACAATATTTACTATATACATATTACAGTCATGTTGCAAGAGTCAAGTTGAGTGTCATTGGAGCTTTGATAAAGTTCAAAAACATACTCAATAGTTACGTTGCATAGGCATGCTCAGTAAGTATAATATGTTGAGTCATGATGAGCTTCAATGGAGATTTGATAAGGTTCCATAACACTCAGTCTGTATATGTACGTAGATTTAGAAGTGATTGCCATCTAAATACTCCGAAACTGACATCTCACAAGACCGAGGTTATTACCCTCATCACTGTTGCTGTTGTTGTTGTTTTGTTAATGTAGTCATTTGTTATATCGTTCTTTGTTGTTGTTTTTGCTGCTGCTTTTGCTTTTAGTTTGTTTTTACTGATGTTTGCTTGTTATCTTGTTCTTTGAAGAACATTGTCCTTTTGATCAAGAAGCGCGGCAATAACTTGCTCCATAAAATGGCTACGACTGGTGGGACATGTACCCCTTCCTACTCCACCAGGCAAAATCTACTGCATGCAACATTAATTATTAGAATCGAGCGGAGCTCATTCTCGGTGGAATTACGTTTCGGTTTCGATTTTTGTTTCGGTTTTTGTTCTACTTTTAAATCATTGTGAGAATCAAGTAGACATCATTCTCACTGGAATAGTTTTTGTTTCGGTTTCTGTCGTATACTTCAAAATCATCATGACGATGTGACTTGGTGATGTCAGCGACCTCTTTCCTCCTGGTCCTATGGGCGAGTCGGGCTAGCTGGGGTAAGGGGCTGAAGGGCATAGGTGCAGCAACCAGACACGACTCGGAAGGAAGTTGTACTAACCCATTTTCAGGCGCAGACCCCCTTTTTGGGGGGATTGTCTATCATGTCTATAAAGTCACCAGTTACTCCCAAGCTCAAGATTGAAGGGAAGTTTACTAAAACCCTAATTCAGGCGTAGACCCCCTTTTTGAGTCAGTATTCCCAAGCTCGAAATGTACAACATTCCATTATCAAGTATCGTGATCTACATTTTAAACTTTAAATCGATGACAGATCAAATCAAGCTAATGTAGGCTATTATCTTACACATTTCATTAACAAATGTTTCGTTTCATCTTCAGCAACCCTATTATATTGGTTATCTGGGTGGACGTGAAGCACGTATTAGGTGTAACTTGCAAAGGCAATGGTTAATCAAAAACAATAATGAAACTGCCTTGAAGGGAAGCCACAAAAGCAGTCCAGACAGGGCTTGCAGGGTGTGTTAAGAGTGAAGTGTGAGAATGAACTGTGAAAGAACAATAATTCATAATTTGACACGCAGACGTGATGGCTGGCTAGCATTATCTGTCCAAATCACTCATTTTACTGCTGACCGTCGTTCGTCGTCGCGTCACGTTCGGCATGATCATTATGGCCCAGAATCAAGAATTAGTTGAGTCATGACAATAGTCGTGAATGATCACCACCACCACGCCCCCCCCCCCCCCCCCCCCCCCTCATCTGGTTAGAGTGTATATCTACTAAAATGCTTAAAGCACCATGTAAATTGCGGAAAACACACACACACACACACACACATACTTACCAGGCATACTTGTGGGCACCCGACTCGTGGGGTACTTGCGCTACTACAGGCTGAAGGAGTACTACTGCAAACTGTATTTTTTCACAAAATTTTTGCAACGAAAAAAGGCAACCTTCTGAGTGCATGGGAGGGTAGGGGTGTGTCTAGAAGAAAAAAAAAATCCTGAAGTATCACTTATGGGGCACAGTCACAAGATTTTGTCACATAACTCTTTGAAGCTAAATACGCCGATTTAAGGCTATTCCTTAGTGGGGTCCATGATTTATTCCCCACAAGGAAAAAATACCCCACAAGTATATAATTGTACCCACACGAGACCCCACAAGAATGCCGGCGTGAGAACCCACACACACACATACACGCACACATACACACATACACACACACACACAACAAAAGTATTTGCATGTACTACATGGGGTCATATCAACTTTAAATATACCATATTTAGAAAAATTATCAAATTCTGCATCACTACCAAACTATATAATTCATAATATATAATATATAATTCATTCTTCGGTTAAATGTAAAAATTAAGTGCGTTTTGTTGTTTGATCTAAAAGCCTGTGAGGTAACAAAATATCACTCTGAATTTAGGGATGGTCTATACAGCCGTTTCGCGCGAGAAATTGGAAATGTAAAAAGTAACAAACAACTATTATTTTCTACCGGGGTGTGTCATAATAAAAAAAAACTTGAGGGAAAAATCAATTTGGTTGAATTCATCATGTTTGTGTGTGTCCTCTTGCTTAGATCATATTCACCGCGATAAATATACGTATACAGTATAAGGTGTGATGGTCACGTGATGCAATGACGGCAATTTATGTTTTGTTTTGGTATTTACTTTTTGATGGAAATAAACAATACGATTCATCAGCCAAGGGGTAAACAATCTTAGTCATATCTCGCAAGATGAATAGTATAAACAATAAACATGATAAACAGACTATTCGCAGGTCCCTTTAATTTAGTATACTAGGTCCCAGTGGTGTAGCTACAGGGGGAGGGGGGTAGGGGGCACCAGGGGCACGTGCCCCCCCCCCCCCCCCGTGTCCCATAATTTAATAAAAGCAATGGAAAACATAACGGGACATCATTTTTAAAAAAAATACATAAGGCACGTATCCCCCTCCCCCAGATAATTTGACAATAATAATAATAAAGAACAAAACAATAGAACACAAAACGGGAAAATCTTTTAAAAAACAAAGAAATACATAGGGTGCCCCCCCCCCCCCCCCTCAATCAGTCCGACCGGGCTACGCCACTGCTAGGTCCCTGGGATCGGGTGGGATGAGTGAGAAAAGACAATCAATGACGTAAACAATGAATATCGAGACAGGAAACATCGTGATCAAGGATGAGCAGTGCATGATTTGACTTTAAACCGCGAGGCGCCAAACCATTTTACTTCTTCGAGCGTTAACCCTCCTTTTACTAAACATGCTTCACCATTATCATACCGCGGAAACGCGACTTGGTTAAATACCCCCATTGACACATCATTGAGGTACACCCATCTCCCTGAAGACCCCTTACTACGTATTACTAGTATTATACGTAACACTGGTATCGAGAGAACTCTATCTTTCTAATACATTTCGTCTAGGTTTGTATTATTTTTATGAACAATTTCCATTCGTAAAGTGTTTCAGGTTAGTGTCAAAAAGGTTAAGTGGAGAGGGGGAGAACTGGACGAAGAGTGTGCTGTATCATATAAACAGATTGTTTACTCTAAATGTGATTTGCTATTATATTTATGTCATCATTTATGGGGCTTCACACCTAATGCATAATTATTGGAGGAAACGGGTCAACAATACAGTTTGCATCCTAGATTGTTTGATGGTGCATTGTCAAAAAGAGCCAAAGTCGTAATGAATGAAAACCTGGCGTTTTAGGATTAGAAGACACTTTTGAAACCCCCTCAAGATTGTTTTTTTATCATAAATATATTGTTTGCTTTTATATTAGGTAACCTTGCAACCCGTCACGGGTATACGGCATTGTTGATGTAATGATGGCTGAATATTCCCCGAAAAATAGAAATATCTGCACTTGTTTCATGTGCTTTCTTTTCTTACCCTTCAGCTCCTTCACACCCCCCCCCCCTTCTCACTAACATATATACACAGGCCTATATTGCACATACACACACACACACACACACACATAAGCAGACATACATAAACACACAAACATAAATAATCAAACACATACATACACACAAACACACATACGTACACACACCCACACGTACACACACACACACACATATATATATGAACACATCCGAATAGGAAAAACACACAAACAATCATTTATGAACACACAAGTGCACTTTAAGTAACACACACACACATATATCTATACATAATATATTCACGCATAATTGCACGACTGTAAAAATGCACGCAAACACACACACACCAAACCACACTGAAAACAATCTTCTTCCTAACCTCTCCTGCATGATGCATCCCTTTTCAAACAATCCACAGTATTATTTCCTTCCTTTCTGTCTTATCCTAGTATAATGTCGCACGTTTCCCACCAAAAAAATCTCCAGTAGATTTCAGAATCAATGTCGCCCGACTTCGATTGCCAATGGCGTCTCTGCTACCCTCCACTCAATATTCTCATAATTCGTTTGCCTTTATCGCTCCGAGGCATAATTTTCACCCCTGTAACAAACAGAAGAAGAAGAAGAAAAAAATCCACAGCCGCTCTCATTTTTTTTTTCTTCCCCAAAGAAAGAATTTTCCTCCCAGTCCTCAATATTTGCGAAATGATACTTCATCTTCATGCAAGCTCAAGCTACAATCTAACGTCTGGCTTGTCATTTGTTAGAAACAATAACTCGCTCGTTGATATCTTCAGTATATTACTCCTTTCTTCTTGAAAACTTGTGTGCTTGTTGTTTGTAGAATATTACTGTAATTGCGTGATAAAACCCGCTGTTTGGCGGCCTAGACAATCAACTTTACTTTATTTATTAGCCCGAAACCTTAATAGAGCTCAGAAACAAAAATAAATAAAAAGTGCATTTACTTTGTAATCTGTCACCGCTCCTTGAACTTTCATCAACGCCTAATGTCAAAGATAAACGGGATTTTCTCCATATATTACCAGCGTCACTCGCTGTTAATTCTCTCTCTGAACTCAGCTGTTGAACTAAGCCATATTCATCACTCTAACAAATAGTACCACAAAATACGATTCGATTTTGAAAAGATACCCTAATAATTAGCTACACAGAACCGTGTCATCATTACCATTAAAATTGAATGTGGTATTCCGGTTTGAAACCGATTTGCATTAAACGACGATGCAGAGTCAAGAACAATATATTAATACGTTCACACAAAAAGTCAATGATTATACATTATGATATAGTTTTCATGGTTACTGTTCCGATGGTCTCAATATCCTGTTAATTTTGTGGTTAACCAGTCAATGTACTATATTGCACACACAAACAAGTTTGTTGTGATTTGCTTATAATATAATTGCTTTATTTATTGCATATAAATACATCCAATGTAACAGTTACACAGTATAGGCTCTGTAGAGCATCGTCTTTTTAGTTTGGAGTTATATTCATACAGGTTTGTAAATTTAACAATGTATTTTATAAGTATGGTCTATAAAAGTATCATATATGTTAACATGTCCCTTGGAATACTGTATAATCAATTGGAGGTGTGTTCGAGTTTATCGAACGAACATCGTATAATTTATCAATTTGAATCAATTGTAATGTGTTATACGTAAAATTAATTTATCATAAAATACGACTGGTTAGTCAACGAGTTGGCTACGAAACTGCATGGCATAAAACCATTCACCATGTTTTACTCCCTTAATATCAAATTGGGTGAGCTTCATACTCGCTCATACTCTGCTCATACCTTGCTCACATTTTCTCTTCAATCAATATCATCCGCCGTATGTTCAAGGAGGCCTGGGTACTATATCATAACCCATTATGATATCAAGAAACAGGTGCCCCCCAATTAAACTGTCTTAATTTTAGGACGTAGTGTCCCAAATGCGCAGAAAGCCCTTACAACATTATACGAGTGGGATGGGGCTTATTTGCAGTAAACATGAACCCAGTTCAATGTTGAACATGACATTTTAAAGCAGTCGTAAATTAATGTATACCTCACAGACCGATCTTACGTTGCGGCAACATAAAACTGCCAAGTTCTGTCAATTTCATGGTGAATGAAACTATTAAACTAATGTTTTACAAATGCTAAGTATTTGGGGGTGTACAGGTTCAAGGAACTCCAGATCTGTAATCCATGGAGATCGGTTAAATTTCATTTTGGTTTTAATTAATGTCTTCACTCTCTTCCCGACTATTCGCCCAATCCAATGTGCGTTTCAAGATTAGAATTATTATTATTATTACAAAAATATGTATGCCTACATTTAAAGCGCGCGGTCATTTGGTTCATTACGATCATGACCTATACACGGACACACACACACACACAACTGCGCACACAGACTTACAAGCAAGCATACTCCACCCAAACTCACACACATACGCGCAAAAATGCAAAATCACTAAAATTATAAACTCACGCTGATGCATTGCGATCTTATATGAAGTACAAAACTTCGCGGTTCTTTGCCAATGTTTGCGAATAGCACCATGCCTTTTCATGGTGAGCGTAGAATAATGCAGACGATCGGCCGTGGTCTAGCTCGTTACCGCCAAAAATATGTGATATCTTGACAGGTAGTACTTGACCTTAATACCTCGAGAGAAGAGAGCGGGGGACCTGGTGGTAAGAGGGGTAGAACTTCCACTCCACTCGGCATGCTGGAGTGGGGCTTCCTTCATCTCTCCGTTGACAGATATATCGACCATGATTATACACACATACCCAGGTTATAAGTAGGTACTAAGATAAAGAACATAATAAGTATTGGCCTCTCTTTTATCAGGATAACCGTATCATAATCAAAGCATGGTTATTATAGGATTGTTATGATCTTAATTTCCGTTCATATCTTGAATGTTGAGTGTGTTAATAGATTGAATAGACTCTTCAGTAAAAATGAATGTGTTCTAAAAATAGGTCCGTAATAATTCCACGTCGGGTTATGAAAGAAGATGAGTCGTTAGCTGCTACTAATTTAGCACACACACACTCACACAAAATAATCATGATTGATTTTTTTTGTTAATTTACAATAATTCGTTCATAGTTGTTAGATTTCAAATCCATACGAGATACTTTGTATTATTTTCACAAATAACCCATAGTGATAGTGGCTTGTTAACCTAGTATTATATAAACTGCCAGAAATGTTTCAACTACTTACAACATTGTTACTCGGCGATACTGCAGACAGTCACTGTCACAGCGAGAACTTAATATTACTGATTATAATAATTATCGCCCTTTTCATCTCTCAGACATCAAACAGAGGATACACGTTAATGTTAATGTTTATTTTAGTACTATTTCTAGCCTAGTCTAGTGAGAAGTGAGGGCATGTCGATCCGTTAAACCCACTTGTCAGTGGCATAAGCCATGCCACTGTCACGATATAGTCTACGGGAGCTCTAAATGGCATGATAGAAGACGTAAACAAATCAACCCGCTTCGTGACGACGTGAAGACGAGGGAGTGATAGTCTAGCAAAGACAAGTCTGTCGTTAACCGCCAATTGTTCTAATTTGTGCACATCCCACAGCGATGGATGATGAAAATTTCACAGAGCAAAGCAGGTGGAATGAATGAACATGTGTACAGACACCGCAAACTATCATGACTTTGAGTAGACCGATATCTAGCCTGGAAGGTTCAGACGTCTAGCAAAGACAAGTCTGTATCCATTGGCATTTGGTTAGGAAAATCGCCGCGCTTGCCCGGCGGGTTTCGGACATCGGGAACTTGACCATGTTGACAGGAAGAGAACGGTGTTTTGTGTAATACCCAGAGGGTGTGTCTTCTTTTACCACTTCCGTCACGTCCGTGGCCGAAATTAGGGTTCATTCCCAAGGCCCGTGTCTTGTCTGCGTCGCTCTGATTCACGAATACGCTACATCCTTTCTAGCCAGTTATCATAAAGCATCTTAAAGGGCAATGAAACCCAAGCAAAATGTTGCTTTTATAGTCTTGAAGAGATTAAGAAGAATAATCTCTGAAAGTTAGAGCATAATCGGGTAAGAAACAAGAAAACTACGGCTCTTTGAAGATGTCCATTTATTCCTATGGGGAACTCAAATTGGCAACGCACTCTGATAAGTGTGTGGACAACTCCCCATATGTTTTGTACACAAATGTTCCCATTTTTACAGTTTTCTTCATAGTCACAGTTTTCCATTCCCCCAACTCATGATATGTTATGTATAAAAGCATTCTACAAAACATATGTTCAACTCGAACGAAGGGTAAACATAAATTTTGAGAAAATTAAACAAAACTGAAATTTTGTGTACAAAATGTATGGGGAGTTGTCCACAACTTTGCCAGAGTGCGTTGCCAATTTGAGTCACTCAAAGAAATACATGGCTCTTTTCAAAGAGCCATAGTTTTCTTATTTCTTGACCAATTGTGCTCAAATTTTCAGAGACTATTCATTATAATTAGTGTCTTATAGTTCATGCAACAATTTGTCTGGATTTCATTGTCCTTTAAACATGTTAAAGGGACTTAGTAACATTGTCAAAATCCTCAAAATCCAATTGGAATTCTAGTGTTTCCCTCATACATTGTTGTATTCGTATTAACAATAAAAGCATGGGACAGGTTTCAGTTTTTCAAATTTCCCTTTCGTTAAAAAGATATTTACAATTGAAGTATTCAGATGTCAAATTATCCACTGGATCGTCAGAACCGTGTACAAAGTGAGTGCAATGAGTTAGTGAATACCACTTTGCATTTTTGCTCATTACTCGTTTCACACAACACCCAGTGCACTTATAGCATCCCCACGCATGGCTATCTTTAAAGGGTGACTAAATTACAAATGCATGTTGAATTTTGTTGAATTGTAATAATTAATACATCACATATCTTTTGACTTTTTGATGTACATTTGTGTCATATTTTTTCTATTACTTTTCTTCTACCTGCTAAGCTCCATCCCTAAAAAAAAAACATCCAGAAGCTTATGACTTTTCTGACATCATATGCCAGTCAATTCATCAGTCAGCTAGATGAACAAAAGACATTGGTATGTCCCTTCCCTCAACTGACCACATGTTCACATTAGCATTGCATGTTCTTATACAATGCCCACTCACCATGAAAAGAAGGGTTTCAATGAAAACATGCAATGCTATTGCGAACAGGTAGTCAGTTGATGGGAAGGGACATACCAATGTATTTTGTTCATCTAGCTGACTGATGAATTGACTGGCATATGATGTCAGAAAAGTCATAAGCCTCTGGATGGGTTTTTTAGGGGTGGAGCTTAGCAGGTAGAATAAAAGTAATAGAAAGAATTATATAAAAAATATGACACAAATGTACAACAAAAATTCAAAAGATATGTGATGTATTCATTATTACAGATCAACAAAAGTCAACATGCATTTGTAATTTAGTCACCCTTTAAATAAATTCAAACTGTTTCAGTTAATTGTTCGATATGAGTTATGAACCTCCTTCTACTTCTACTTGTACGACTAATATCAAAGGATGCCGAAAGGGCGAATCGAACGGAACAAATCACGCATTCGCAAATTATCGATCGTGCTTCGTGTGACTTGACGGTGTTAGTTCTAACACGGAGCGCAAACGCGGTCATTTCCCCAGAGTAATTAGTGGATCCGTGTAATGACATGTACACGAAACTCCCTTGAGGCCCTTCAAAGTCAGTAGAAAAGTCATGTAATTATTGGCCAATGACAACCATGTTTGAATTACAAACATATTTATTTGTAACCTTGTAACAGAAAGCTTATAATGTATTTGGTATCGAATGTTATGTAGGATATTATGGCTGCATCATGATGATGTTTAACCCTATTGTGCATTGTGTTATTACGATGTAGACATACAAGAGAGAGATCGAGAGAGAGAGAGAAAGAAGTGCATGGGAGTGATTTAGAAAGAGTATTGATTTAATAAATCGTCGAGAACAAACGATACCCCACTACATATTCCAAACATATGGTCTTAAAGATGGTGTAATATGAACAAAACGTAAGGTTACAAACCTTCCCATGACTTTATGATAAACACTTTATTCTAAACACGATTTCCAAGAAAGAAAACTTAAAGAAGAACGTGTGTCGTGAACTAAAGTTAGTTTTACTCCGCTGCCGGGGCTGGAAGCCGCTAAATTAGGCAGGGAAACCGTCTGGCATCGTAACCAAAGGCAAGCGATCGACTCGTCATATTGATCTGCTTATCATAAGAAATGAATAAAGACAAATGCCAAAATATTATTATTAGAACCATATTACGAAATATCAAGAAAAGTGGGGCACGCATACTCATATAGTCAAAGTCACTGTGTGACTGGAAATCAACAAATCATCTCAAAATTTTGTCTGGAGCTCCTGAGATACTGTTGGTTTTGAAAGGTGCGCCAGGCAAATTCTCATGAGCACTGGAGCAGCCAAAGCACATTTTGCTCGTCAATGAACTTCTGTACGCGGACCATACACTAGTAGAAGGGTCCATGCCCTGAACATGTGGTTTGAGCATTAAAGTGACCCACAAACTTCATAAGAAAAACCTTTCCGCAAATGACATTTGAGGCTTCAATTATAAATCAATTTAATTGTAGGATTCTCCTGAATGATGTGTGATAGTTTCATCTGTTCATAGAAAAGGAACATCGCTTATAATTGCCTATAGTAGAGCAGATAAGTGTAATAATCGTTCAAAGTTTGATACAAGCAACATACTCCGTATGCAGACTACCTTAGGGACACTTTTTAGAAAAAAACATTTAGACAAACAAAATTCCAACATGGCGGCCATTTTCCAAGATGGCCGCCAAAAAGCTACTTTTTGATATAAAAATTGACTGAGTTGGCCGATTTTAATAAACTTGGTGTCGTTGTATATGTTTATTGACATGCTGAACACGATGGTAATACATACGGACCCATATGATGGCCAAAATCCAAGATGGCCGCCATTTTTCCAAGATGGCCCCCAAAAGCTACTTTTTAATATAAAAATGTACTGAGTTGGCCGGTTTTGATAATCTCGGTGTTGATTTATATGTTTCTTGATATGCTAAAAACGATGGTGATATAATACGGACCCATTTGATGGCAAAAATTCAAGATAGTAGCCATTTATTCAAGATGGTCGCCAAAAGCTCCTTTTTGATATCAAAATTGACCGAGTTGGCTGATTGTAATAATCTTATTAGTGTCAATTTAAATGTTAATTATGTTTAAAACGATTGTAATTCAAACGGACCAATATAATGGAGAAAATCCAAGATGGCTGCCACAGACATATAAAATGCCGAAAAACCAACATGGCGGCCATTTTTCAAGGCGGTTGTCAAAGAGCATTTTACAATTTTTCAACTGACTGAGTTGGCTGATTCTAATAAGCTTTGTACTGATTAAAAGGTTTTTTTGATGAGCTGAAAACTATTGAAAACTACTGAAAACATACAAATGGATATAAATAATGGTAAAATCAAACATGGCGGCCATTTTCCAAGATGGCGTAGCTAGGGGATAAAGGAGGAATTAGCCATCTCTCTCTAGGGAAATCATGATTTCACTTGTTCATGTTTCGGTAAAGGCTGCTACCTTATAGGAAATATTGCCCTAAAACTTTGTTTGCCACCCCTCTCATCATTGGCAGTCCTTTGGTTATGCCTCTGGACTTTTGAGATGAATGAGTGACAATAACTGTACTATTTAAATCATTATGAACACACTAAGGGTCCTTATACATTTTTTGTTCACCAGCTACGATGACGTCCCATCTCACATTTTGGTTAAATGCTGCCTATGCCCTGAACCTGTGTTTGGAGTCCATTTTTCATAGAATGAATTATTTCCCCCACATCCCGGTTAGCATGTCCAAATCGCCACCACCACCCTCCCAGCCCCCATTAGGCTCATAGCCTGAGACTGGCAACGCCATGGTCCTTTTTACGATATATACCCAAACATATATTGTAAGAGTTTGGTCTTTTATTTGCTTCTCTGTAATGATTCAGTTTGGGTTGTAAGTATAATTTATTACACATTGACTCGGACACTAGTCACCCAGCTATCACCTATATGGATCCAAGTATGTCAATCTCTAATACATGTCATAGCCCACTCCAGGTTCATCATTTCCTCGAGTATGATGACCATTCAGGGTGTAAAGATAAACCTGCTTATTTGACCAACCACCATGAGCAAGTAAGGCAAACTCAGTCCCACTTTAATTAAGAGAATGGGCAAGCAATTGAACGTATCCCAGGAAATGGATGAACCTCTAAAAGAAAGTAATATGCAAGACACTAAGGATCTATATAATGCACCTCATTTGATGTTGCTAAACTATTATATTTGCACTGATATGTACATATCATGCTTCAGGAATGGTTCAAAGGCATGGGTACAAGGATGGATATGCAGACAGCATAATAAGGTTCTTTATATATATCATACGTCCTAGACACTAGATTTAATAAATGTTATGGAAATCCATTTTTCGAAACTTTTGGGATATAACAAATGTTGCCTTTTATTTGAAATAGCAATATTTTGGACCATGGTTCCCTGAAAATATAAAGGCTGACATCATCAAAAGGAGGAACGGCCGGTGTGACCAGTGTTGGTGTCCATCTATACAATGTGGCATATTGAATAGTAACGTGTAATACTGTAACAGTAATATTATACCCCTATGACCCAAAGCTGATAATAAGGAAGCTGCAAAAATCTCTACAGTTGTGTTTGGTATATAGAGCGGTCCATGGCGTAGCCAGTATTAAGCCGTATGCCAACTGAGAAGGGGTCGGAAGGTAGTTTAATCTGAACATGTGAATTGATCTGGATGTATACAATGCTGTTTTATGCATACTGTACATGAACTCCCAATACATTATTAATGATTACAATCGTATTATTCTCTTAATAAACATGTTAGGCATATATTCAGGAGGCCAGGGTTTAGGACGGACCAGGATGAGGTAAAGAGATCGTTCCGGGATAGGAAATAGCAATAAAGGAGCAGCCTATCAAAAAATCAAGAACAAAATAATTCATTACATAAAGAGGGGTTATATCCGAGGTGGGGGGGGGGGGGGGGGGGGGGGGGGGCGGGCACACAAATATTTTGACGGGGTGTGCCTCACGGAACTCTGATATAGGGTCTTTGGAGCTACAATTTTTGAAAATCTGGTATCTTGAGAGTGGCAATCGGGTGTGAAAACGGGGGTTTTGTAAGCGGCACGTACCCGTCTTACATTATACATGAGTGCCCCCACCCCCGTGGGTTAAATAGCCATATATCCTTTAGTTATGCCATTGTTTAGGACCTTGTGTAACACAAATGTTTTCAGCACATCAAGAAACATCAAAAGACACCGGGAATATCAAAATCGATCAACCCAGTCAATTTGTATATATTAAAAGTAGATTTTTGACGGTTACATTGTAAAAGGACGGCTATTGGGGATTTTAGCCATTAAATTAGTTAAATGTATCACAATCGTTTCCAGCATTCCAAGAAACAAAGTTCGACACCAAGATTATTAAAATTGGCAAAATCGTTAATTTTGTACATCAAAAATTAGTTTTGTGGCAGCCATCGTGGAAAATGGCTGCCATGTCAATTTTTCGCCATCATATGGGTCCGTATGTGTCATTATCGGTTTAGCATATCAGAACACATCGAAATTGACACCAAAATAAATAAAATCGACGAACTCAGTCAATTTTTATATCAAAAAGTAGCTTTTTGGGGCAATCTTGGACAAATGGCAGCCATCTTGGATTTGGGCCATCATATGAGTCCGAATGTATCACCATCGTGTTCAGCATGTCAATAAACATATAAAACGACACCAAGATTATTAAAATCGGCCAACTCAGTCAATTTTTATATCAAAAAGTAGCTTTTTGGCGGCCATCTTGGAAAATGGCCGCCATGTTGGAATTTTGTTTGTCTAAATGTTTTTTTCTAAAAAGTGTCCCTAAGGTAGTCTGCATACGGAGTATGTTGCTTGTATCAAACTTTGAACGATTTCCATGATATTTTACACTTATCTGCTCTACTACTAGCCTGAAAAAAAGGGTAAAAATTGATGACAGATTGTTTCACAAACTGCCCATTTGATTTTGACTACAATCGAAATGCGTTCATTGAACATTTTCATTGAAGACATTAACAAACATTAAAACTGATTTCATTCTTGTTGCCATAATGACCATAAACCAAAAAAAAAGTTACACAATCAATGTAAAGCCCCTAATGATTTATAGTGGAATTTAACTAAGTTATTGGATCACTTTAACGTATTGAATACATAGTCATATGGGATAAACGTAGTAACCACGAACTCTTGTGTCATCATGACTATGACTAGTATTACCCCATCCCGATAGCAAAAGGGGTGTCCCCTCAATATCCCCCGTGTCTCCTCAGGAACCCAGCCATCCGATATACGGTACGCGAACATAGTGAATGATCGTACACACCTGGCCTAGAATGAACCACGTTGATATGTTCCACCGGGATCCGTCTGGGGTAGATAGCAGATATTGATCTCATAACTCTCAACACTTTTCGTAAGTTTGGCCGTATGGACCTAATATCCATGGTTTGGTCTACCTGTAGTTCTAATGATGATACGTCCACAAGCGACACGCATACCTGGCATGCGTGAATGACGCATATCATTGATCAGTTGATTAAACATTAAGCAGATTTCTATCATAACTTTCAACACTTTTCGTAAGCCTTTGGCCATAAGGACCCACTATCTATCCATGGTTTGGCATACCTGTAGTTCCGATACTTCCACAGGTACACCTGTCATGCGTAAATGATTATGGTCGAATTAAGCCGGTTACCTTTGTATAGTACCTTTGAAACACTTGATACAAAACAGTTCATACATTAATTTATGACGAGGGAATGCACATTAATCAGGACCGGTTTCTTGTAATTAATACGGTGACAAAGGTTAACCGTTATGTTAAAGGGAATTAGTAACATTGTCCAAATCCTCAAAATTTACCTGGAACTATAGTGGTTCTCTCATACATTGTCATATTCATTGTAACAATAAAAGTACGGGACAGGTTTCGGTTTTTCAAATTTCCATTTCGTTCAAAAGATATTTACGATTGAAGTGTTCAGATGTTAAATTATCGTCGAAACCGCGTACAAAGTGAGTGCAATGAGTTAGTGAATATCACTTTGCATTTTTGTTCATTACTCGTTTCACACAACACCCAGTGCACTTATCAGATAACAACAATATACATTGTAGCAACCATACATCACTTTTTGCACATGTCAACAAAGTTACTAGATCCCTTTAATGCAATGAAGATCATTGATTTGTTTTTATTAACACCATCTTATTGCATAGTCCTATTATTCGCACTCCTTCAATTGCTCAATCATTTACCCGGAACACAGTCGCTAATTATTTACCAATTAAAGAAAGCCGTGATGCATCCTTCCGGTATGGGCTTCTCAGAATGGAGATAATAGACTCGATACCTAACTAGTTTAGATTTGTATATAAATTATAATGTATCATCTCAGTGCACATTACTTCTTAACAGATATTTGTTAGTGAAAGAAAAAAAAAAACATGAACAAATCTATCGAAGAAATTTATTTTGGCTTTCCCAAGAATCAAATTTACCGTGAATAATATTGTTGTAATAACATCTCGAATATTTATATGGTGTCTAGTTTTATATTCATAAAGTGCATTCCTTGTAAATGCTGTAAACAAATTAATTAAAGCTGATGCATTGTTTTAAGTCAGCCATCGTGTTTTGGTCGCATCCTGCCCCAAGACGTTAGCGTAATAACACAAACAAACTCGTCCACCAAACTGCTGCATGATATGTGTACACAAACACTCTTGAGTTATATCCAATATCTTGACTATCTGTATGGGAAGTCGTCACACATGTTCGATTGAAAACAGGTCGATGCAATCAGCTTTAGCGGTACATTGTTTATTGACAAGACTCCCACATGTTGCAATTAACACTAAGGTATCACTTTTAAAGACGACCAAACTTTCTCACTGTCTCTTCTCCCGCAAAGACAAACATCACTCGGGTACAGGGTGTCTCAAAAGAAGGGCAATCCTGCTAAATTGGTATTGTATAATTAAATTTGGTTAAGTATTTGTGTAGTTGTCGGGTTTTTTGTCCCCGCGTTAATGCCTTGTTCATTAAAATTGTCATAACTTGCTTTGTATTTAGTATGATGACCATATTAGCTGGCTGTCAAACCTGTGGCTAGTGTCTATGGCCAAACTGAGTTTTACATTATGGTGTTTTAAGATAATAATTCGAATCAAAGACACTTTCTCATGTCGCACCTGTATAGTCGGTACCACTTTTGTGTTATTCCATTTATAATTACTCGGAGACATTTGCATCACTTAATAAACATGTTAAACTGTCACGTTTTAAGACAAATTGATTAACTTCGTGACACACATGTGTTTACGGTACACGTCTGTATTTTGTTTTAATTCATTGTTAGCTACACTTAGCACGAGGCTATTCAAATCTGTATACGTTGTTCATGCATTGACTGTTGAATATCAGTACACAGACCGTGTTATTACTTGCAAGGTGAGAACACCTTTTTATGGTGCACCCTATACCATGTATAGACTTAGCGCATCACTTGCTTAGCACTTCCCAATAGATTGCACGCTAAATCCACCACTCAAACGACACATTCGAAGGCTAATGCCGAAAAGCCGAGCTGTGTATACAAGTGAAGTTAGCTCCCTTTCTTTATTAGTTAACTCCTCTTTTCTTACAAACGTCCCTAACAAAAAAAATTGCTAAATGGAATTTCTCCACCTACTGTGCCACCTTTTCGAGTGCTTGTCAAACATTTGTTTAGTGACTACTGACTGTAGGACCATTGTCTGCTCAGGGGGGTTCTACATAACTTCTGATTTCTGCTTCTATCTTGTCCCCATCGTCTCTAGAGTTTCCTGTAATTTCATGATGCTCATATATATTTTGAAGAATATAAACAACGACCCTTCTCTTAATTTGTTTTTATTTTCTTCCTATATATGTTTCTTCCGGCTGTAATGGTACTACCTTTTTTATCATTAAACAATTGTCTGTACTCATTTTCATTTTTATCAATACCGTACTGCGTTCGAGAGAGAAGGATGTTGAATAAGTAAACGGATTAGTAAACCAGGTCCTTGAAATGTGTTACAGAAATAAAGTTAATTTAATTGGAACGGTTAGTCGAAAGAGCATTGTACTAATGATCGTTGACACATTAGGACGAAAAAATGCGCTTTAAATGTGCTATGTAAACAATAGAATGTGAAGAAAAAGAATTATGATTGTCGATGTAGTTCCTTTTCTATCATCCGATAAATTTGATGCAAATCCGTCAATCATTTTGAGAAAAAAATGCCAGAAGTCGTCCACAGAAGTCTTACATGCATTCAGTTTCATTTCTTTAACAAATGTGTGAACGGGGAATGACTAAAATATTGAAATGAATGTGGTCTATTTGACCAGAATTCCCCCGAAAATATTTATGGAAATAAGGGAGGTGGACGTTTTCTAGGTTTCAGACGAATTCCGTGATAACCTAATGATTGCATGGCAGGCTTTGCACTCGTTCACTTGGTCGGTCAATTGTTCATGTTTGAGTTGTTGCTACTAGAAACAGTTCCATATTTACAAATCTTTTCATTTACATTCTGTCATGCAGTGTTCAAAATGTCTTAGTTCCTAAAAATCTGCGCTTTTGAGCAGATCATATTTGTCTTTATTTTCCTCAAGTCGTACGTTCGCCACACTGACGCCGCAATGAATAGCTTCCTAGTCCCATTCGGAAGCAATGGCGTCGTGTTCTATTCAGCGACCGTGTTTGGTGATCAGCGGGTGGCGAGTCGTTTCTCACACCTCGTCGCGCAATGTTTAGGGGTCGAAGCGTCTGTAGTTGACGGCTTTGTCAACCCGTATGTATGATTTTGTTGTTCGCCTTTTCACCCTAAAGTCAGATGTGTCTTTTATTTGGCGAGATTCCCCGCTGTTTGTAAACTAGAATTGAACAATGACAAAATATTTACAGTTGCAAAGCTTACGCCATATTTACTTCACTGATGAATAATAAACACAGTATAAAATGTACGCGCTTATATAGTCCATGCTATATGGGTGTATTATATTCACATAATAATCATGTACTTCGATATTCACGTAGATCATAATATACATGAAATGTATATGAATAACAAATTATAATTTATTTAACCATTATGTTAGCAATGTGAACACATTTGCACAGAATAAAAAACGAATGCTCTCTACAAGAACTTTCGTTTCATTTATCGACAAAATATAATTTTCCCAAAGTGATGATCAAATTAATTGACGTCACAATAAGATACTTATATTATCACATCAGAGAACGCGATTGTATATCACTTTTAAAGGGGTAGTTCAGTTTTGGTAGAGAGGGCGCTGCACAACACAATTATTTTGTGAGGTAATGAAAAATTGAGTGTCGAATTTGAAAGAACATGCAATTGTAATGGCAGAATAAACTTTATTTGGTCAAAATCGGTTCAGAAATGGCTGAAATATAAATAATTATATACGATCGGAATCAATCTGGGCCCTAGATTTATTCGATGATTTAAAAAAAAAATGTAAATGCTTACACTTTTTTTTTTTTTATTCGAAAACTGTTTTTACATAGTTGTTGATGATCTCTGTATTTAATCATTATTTCAGCAAAACATCACTTGCATAATTTTGTATGAAAAATTGTTCAAACCAATGCTTTTCTAGAGAGCGCCCTCTTGTGTTTTAATCGCTCTTTTTGAATGATAACAGGCTTTTTACTTAGTCGTTTGTAATTTTGTATACCTTTCGAGCACGATGGAGTTATAACTATTAGTTTGTAATGTTACTGTGCAGGTTTTGGTTACTAAATGTTAGCCTTACCAAAACTGTACTACCCCTTAAAACTGAAAACGAATGAGTTGGGTTTATAACTTATAGGTTGTTGATCATGTTGGTGTTCATTATATTGGTAAAAGAATATAGTGCTAGATGATATAATTGCAATAATGTCATTCGTGTTGGTATCACCCTCGATTCCCACAAGCAAAACCTTTTAACATACCTAGCAAAAACTACCCCCTGGCATTGACGTAGCATACATGGAACGATTTGTACACTTAACCGATTCTTTTGTTGCCGCGGTTTTCTGCCGAAAAGTCGCACAAGGTCGCGCAATGTTTAGCAGTTATTCACGGCAGCCAAGAGTTATGAGCTTTACATGCTCCACAAGGTTAGAAAAGACGTTATTTCTTTTAGCAAAAGTGACATTTATTGACAAACATAAAAGCTGCACAATGATTTGCCTCACGAACGCGTTTTTAATTGGACGAAAATGTGTTGACATATTTCACATATACTTGCATGTGTCAAAAACACACAAATTAATGTCAATGTATTGATAAACATTACACTTATATAGTTTCTCCTGCAAACGTGTTTTGATTACACGACACTTTTTAAATCTAAAACATAACATGTCAATGTTTACGCAGCAAGCTGTAATATATGTTGTCGTATTATTGTGTTTATATAAATCTTTCAAATGATGAAGCACGTAGGTCTACAACATAACATATGCCTTAAATCTTCCGCAGTGTTTCTTTAGAACATTTAAACAGTGTATCGTCTGTATTATTTAATGATTTATCGATGGTGTCCGATATAAGTAAAGAAACATATAATAGGGCAAATACTTCTGCTATGTTTTACCATGGGGTAGTAGGGTCCATGGTTTTACTTTTGTGTTTACTTATGAAAATCATGCAACGTAGAAAGGCCGTGTTGTACGTGTTCCAGACCCATTATTAAACTTTCTCCACGATCTTAAAGGAATCTGGTAACTTTGTTGACATGTGCAAAAAGTGATGAATGGTGGCGAAAATGTATATTCTTGAATCTTGAGATCTAAAATGTCCACTAACAGACTAATATGTAATGTGTGAAGATGTCACGTTAAATGGATGTTATATGGCCGAGTAATGAGCAGAAATGCAAAGTGAATTCGCTAACGTATTGCACTGACTTTGTACATAGTTATAACTTTCCAGTGGATAATTAACAGTCCGTACACTTCAATCGTAAATATCTTTTTAACGAAAAGGACATTCAAAAGACCAAAATCTGTTCCATGTTTTTTTGGTAAAACGAATACAACAAGGTATGGTATGATATCAATATGAGATTCAAAATAATGAGAGTTCAAAGTAAATATTTTGGATTTGGACAATGTTACCGGATCCCTTTAATAGCCCGTGTTTTACGTGTTCTAGATAGACCTATTATTGAACTTTCTCCACAATGTGTCACCTTTGTTCTGTACCTGTGATTTACCAAGTCATATTTTAAGCGATCGCTAATCGTTTCAATATTGATTCTCCCATATGAGAGCAAATATGATCAGAACTTGTCTTCATTGTCCTGCGGTGATAAAGGAGACTCGAATATGGCAGATTTACCCACATTCACAAATACGCAAACACCATAATGCAAATATTCTGTATGACTTGATCGACAGACAAGAGATTTTGGACATATTTTTCATGGAATCTTGTTGTATAAAAGACGCGGTTGGCCGGAAAAAGGGTGAAATTCAAGATTCATACCACAGATGTACTGTACATACATCTGAGGATGTCTCGTTTTAAAATCTTAATTTAGTTCATGGGACTTAATCAAACGAATTCTAGCGAAATGGGTTTGGATCTTGCCATTCCCTTTGGAATAATGACATAATCTAAGTTTCACAAATTTGTATAATTATTATGCTCATAACCTCACAGTAGGACGCGAACTGCACACAAATGCATGGACCATTATTTCATAGGTCTGATCAAGTTATAAAATAGCCTATCCGATAGGCGTCGGGCTTTCTAGCAAGTACTAACCGCGTTATGGAGACGGAACAACCGGCGAGCCCGAACCCTCGCGCTTCGCGCTCGGGTTCGGGCTCGCCGGTTGTCCGTCTCCATAACGCGATTAGTACTTGCCAAAAAGCCCGACGCCTATCGGTTAGGCTAGTTATAAAACAGAAGTGCGCTTCTCCTTTTGGTTGGTTATATTGGTGTTTAGATAACGGCAAATACCGCAAAACAGGCCATGCATTGACAAATTAGGACGTAGTCAGTGACCGTATAAACCTTAGGCATGATTGAAAATCGTTTAGCAATAATATTCAATCAGAAATATAATACTTTATGAAATATGATTAGACTTGTCATATTTTGCAGCCTTGACGAGTTTAGCCATGTTTGCCATCTGGGGTTGACCGCTGCAGCTTTCATCACCAATCGCATCAGAATCGCACCAACCTTGTTGACTATCTGACCTGCCATGGTATTGGTATATAGTAATTCACTTTTCATGCAGTTCAAGATTCCATCGTTCATCGACATGGGGCAGCTCTGTGTAAAATATGACTAGATGCATGTTATATACATATCTGTAATAATATTGTTTAAATCTGTATGATAGACGTCGATTATGCTGGTCAACGTCCCCATACCGTCTAACTCTCTTCCTACACCAATGACAACATCAGCATCATCGTCGTCGTCGTCGTCGTCATCAGTATATTATTCATAATCAGTATTATCAGTATCATCATCATCATTATCATCATCATCATCATCATCATCACCCTCGATTTTACTGTCTTCCACATCATCATGATCATCGAATCAACAATCCTTTACCATCTCGTCTTCCTCCTCGTCACCGTAATCATCGTTATGATCTCCTTTCCTCACTTCTCATCCAAATCAGCATTATTTATACTATCAATGCTAATTAAGGTTTGATTCATTTGCACTAACAGTATATAATATATACGGGCCATTTTGTAAACATAAAAGTGCAAAATCATGCAGAAGTACAGTCATGTACTGATTAGATGTAGCTAACTATCCCCAATGATAAAAACACGTGTTGCCGTTGAACGATATCGTCGCTAGTGATTTGTTCGAATTAAGGCCAATGGAAATGCGATCACCCTCGATCTCAGATCAGGATAGGGACAGAAATGCTCATACATAATGCAGATGTGGCGATACCAGCTTGCTGCGTCCTGGATACAAACATACCAGTGGTGCGTCCTCCCAAGTCCCGATAAGTTATCCGGTTCAACTGCAAGTTTAATGATCGACTTGGTCACGCTGTAATCTCGTTTGCTTTTAGCAGTAAAATGGTAGCACAGATGCCGGGTAATCAAATGGAGAGGGTGGGAGGATGGAAGGCATCTTCTCGACCCCTCCCCATGCATGAAGCCTCCTCTTTCATAACTACAGTACAGCGCGAATGGGAGTGCCAAAATCAATATGTAACGGAATACACTCTCTGTGTACATATACACATATTCCATCCATAATGAGGCATGTTTACTACGGGTGCTCTTTGTTTAATAAGTGTTTAATATTTGTTTAATATTTGTTTAATATTTGGTTAATATTTGTTTAGGGTTGATAGGGTTGATTTGGTTGATATTCGTTTACTATTCAAAAATGCGCACAGACTAACGTGCACAGCAATGCCAGGTTATCAGCTTGAGTTGTAGCCTCCAAGAAGGTATTAGAAAGTAACTCCTTGGATCCTCAAAGGTCGTGACCGTTACAACTGGAGGTTATGTATGACCTAGTCCCACTATATCGTATCTCTTTCCGTCTCCTATCCGTTTGACATCCGGAAGGTACAAGCAGAATACTGGCAGGAAACGGAATGATGCGGACCAAGTTCAGAATGGACTAGTAGAATACTTTTAGTTCGGCTCCGTTTTGCGAAACGAAACGTCATACAACTTCAACATTTCCTAGATTCTGACTATTTTTCGCATTTTGGTCTGATAGGAAACGGAATGAGATACACTACAGTGGGACGAGGCCATTACATCTCCAGATAGGTAAACACGATCTCTGCCAGAAAACAGTCGCATGTCACAGCTGTGAAAATTAAATCTCGATCTCGCGAGACGGTTTAATACTTTCCACGAAGTTTTCTTATGTGAATTGTACTTCTTTGTTTGTTGTAAACTATGCTTATCTGCCAATATTGATATTCTAATGTGTGTGTGTGTGTGTCGATGTCAAAGCATCGCAGGTGCATGAACAAGATACGATTAAGTACACTTGCTTGACCCGTTTACTGTATATTTTGTTTTTACTAGAATGTTTTTGTTTTTTTCGTTGGAGCCATAAAGGTGTTCAACAAATTCATCTTGCAAGTTGCAGGTTATAAATCGGCACGGTTCCAAATTGTTGTGGGTGAGAATTGAAGTGAAGAAAGCTTGAAATTTCCCTCCTGGTCGATCCAGTGGTGGAGATTGGGAGCAAGAAGGATGGGGACAATAATGAAGATGGTGATGTGCATATAGGTGAAAGCGGAGAATATGGAAGGGGGCTGCGGCCTCCCCCCCCCCCCCCCCCTCAATTTCCTTTTAGATTATTCTTGTCGGTTGGCAATATTATGCCATTTGCCCTCAAACTTATACGGAAGCGTTATTGGACAAAATATATGTCCGCGGGCAGCTTAGTCAGTTAGTGGTTATACCATAACCGTTGTTGGTTACTATACTTGTTAAATGACATCGGGAAGGATCATTATATTTGGTCAAAAGTTCTTAATCCCCCCCCCCCCCCCCTCCTATCTCCCCTCTTCGGACATAAGTGTGTGTTCGTATACCCAGTGTGGTGCCCATTACCTTATTTGTTTTCAATTAGATAGTGTCAAGAATGCCTCCCTCCCGCATAACCACGCTGCTTGGTCAATTACTACGTCAACTGTCCAATAAATCGAGAAGATGTCGCCCAGAGTTGTCAAGGTCTTGTTTAGATCTAGTTTCCATACGTGACTATCGGCCTGGGATAGATGGGGCTATTTGTTATTGAGATACAGTAGATCTATCTATCAATAATAATTCAAATGGCTAGCATGTCGTGACCAGACAAGAAAGATGGAACTCTTGTTTATACTGGACCAGCTATAACTAGGTATTCGATCCCAGACAGATCATCCCGAATTGTTAGACCAGCGGTAAACTAGTAAACAGTTGAAATGACCACAACGAAGTAAAATTGTTATGGTCACGTGTACGTGAATTTATGGCCATTTTCTGATAAAAAGATAGGGGGAAAAAAAGGAAGACAAAGTACGAAGTTGTGCCCCTTCCTGGGCTAAGTCAGGAAAAAAAATCTCCAAAGTACTAAATAGTAGCCAAGGCTTACTTTTAATAAACAAGTTATGTCATAATTTGTATTTGTATTGAACCTAATTATTTTATTATTTTATTATTATCTATTCCGCTCTGAAAGAGGAAATGTCCAACTCATCTTTGAACAGCCATGGTCATGATGGTTGGTCGCGATCGTGAAGATTATTCAAAATCGAAGACCATTACTCATTCAAACTCCTCATAGTCATACTTATTATAGCAAGACTGTCCTGCTGAGTTATTTTTAGCGATGGAGATGTCAGTAGTTTAACTCTTTAGGACCTAAATCTTGACATTGACATTGGATTAGTTCATAGTGCGCTGGTCTGCAGTCGGGAGAGGGCTTTGTGTATACCCGAGCTGTCACTTATCATTTCATGTCGCGCGCAAATTGGCGCAGACGACGTGCGTTTCCCAAACTATTTCATCATGTTCGTCTCGCTCGCGCGCTGCATGCGGTACTTAACTTCACACCTACATGTTGCTGTTAACCGCGGAATATTTCATTCAGTGTGTTTCACTTTTAGTCAGCGTTGATATAATCATTTATTCTAAATTTCCTGATAGACAATAATACTTTCATGCATGCATGCATTGCAGGGTTCAAACACCGGTCACGATGGATGCACAATGAAATGACTGATTAACTTGGTGAAGACGTGCGAACTGTTTTTTTTTCCTGCGCTTTAATTTTTGACTTTGAGATATGAGTGACAGGCTTTGATTTTACTCGTCGCTTTATTAGATGAAATCCATTTTTTCTTTATGGCACAATCACAATGCCATAACCACAGTTAACAAAATATCAATCGCTGAATTGTATATCTAATTCACTTCTCATAATGAATACTGTTCGGTTATAAACTAGTCCTCTTCATTTTTTTTCTCCACATCATCGGATTAATAAATTGTCACATAATTGAGACGGACAATTTTAAACCTCATTTCTAAAATAACCCTCGGCAATCTTATCAGGGGTTTTTTTCTTCAGGCGTACGCGTTTACCATTAATTTTGTTATTTTCTCTTCGAAATGCCGTGTGTGTAAAATCCTGAAAACCCCGAAATTATTTTGTATGCCCTATATAATCATGATAATTTGAACTTTGGAAGCCGGTTCACTGAACGATGACCATTTCTTTGATTGTGGCAATGATGATTGAAACGCGCCCCGGGGGCCGGGGTACCCCCATTGCACCATTGGTGGCCAGGCGGTCAAGCGGTCAGGTCGTGGATTTATAACGTAAATTAGACACGATGTCAACAATTTGGCCAAAGTTCATGCTGGTGTGGTAATCATCTGGCACAATAGCCTAACAATTAAAGCAATATTAATTATTTTACAATGTTATGTAGATTCATATGCAATCAATTACATTACATATACCAAGGCAGTAGCGTCTTTGTAAAACAAATACAATATCGTGTGAAAGGCATGATTACGAAAAGTGTGAAATCTGATTAAATCGTAAATTTACTGATGACATATTTAATTTAGATGTTTCAAAATCGGCAGTGTCTGGTGCATTTGAATTCACCTCGCACAGCTCGAATAGCGAAGGACAGAGTTTAATTCGTAACCAAATCTTCCATATTCAAGTTCGTTAAAATGTTTAAAGTGAATTCAGAGTAGACCTTTAATGTGGATGGGACGGAGAACTTCTATAAAAAAAAAATAAAAAAAAAAAACAGTTAAAGGTGACCTCACCTTTCGTCACCGGCATTCCTCATTATTGTCGTCGGGTCGAGAAAGGTGGCCGACCTTCCTATATATCCATAACACTTTTTGTTCCAGATATTTGACACTCTGTAAACACCATAAACGAGTAAAAGAGGGGGTCAAGCCGTGCACCCCTACCCCTTGGCATTTCAGATGGCACCTGTGCCTGAAAGAAATACACCACCACTGGTGTTCATGTGCGTATTAAAGGGGTAGTACAGTTTTGGTAAAGCTGAATTTTAGTAACCAAACCTGGACAGTAACATTATAAACTAATAGTTATAACTCCATCATGCTCGAAAGGTATACAAAATTACAAACGACTAAGTAAAAAGCCCATTATCATTCAAAAAGAGCCATTAAAACACAAGAGAGCGCTCTCTAAAATGGCATTGGTTTGAACCATTTTTCATACAAAATTATGCATGTGATGTTTTATTGAAATCATGATTAAATAGAGAGATCATCAACAACTAATTAAAAAACGCTTTTGAACATTTTTGAAAAAGTGTATGCATTTTTAATTTTTTTTGAAAAATTCATCTAATTATTTGGGCCCCAAATAATTATAAGATCAGATATATTTATTGATATTTCAGCCGTTTCTGGACCGATTTTGACCAAATAAAGTTTATTCTGCCATTAAAATTGCATGTTCTCTCAAATTCGACACTCAGTTTTTCATTACCTCACAAAAAAATTGTGATGTGCAGCGCCCTCTCTACCAAAACTAAACTACCCCTTTAATATCAAAGCGATATTATTTATATAGTACCGGCTGGTCTTTGAATTACTTAAGACAAGTTTATTATTGAAACTATTGCCACGTTTTTGTTCATTGTAACCTATTTTAAAAAGTTTTGTTTACGCTTTACACTTTAACTGGGAGCACCATCGGTGCGAAAGAGCTGAGGCATTTTTCGAAATGTGCAAAGAATTGAAATATATTATTGTTATAATTCAAGCATGTATTATAATTTGCTGTCATTATTATTAATTAATGTCATTTTGATTGTTCTAAATTAATGTAATTATTTTTGTGTGTATTTTTTAAAACTATACAGCGTGCAACTGCAACCTCCACGCGAGGAAATGCCGCTTCAACATGGAACTCTACAAGTTGTCGGGCCGGAAGAGCGGCGGCGTCTGCCTGAAGTGTCGCCACAACACGGACGGGAGATACTGCCATTACTGCAAGGAAGGGTACTACCGCGATCACACCAAGCCCATCACGCACAGAAAAGTCTGCAAAGGTATGTAATCATCTCCTAAGTATATTCCTTCACATTTTCACGCCATCAGTAGACCAATTCTGATTTTAAATCTTACTATTGCATTACCATTTTATCCATGTTCATCACACTAACTGTATCGAAATTGTATATTTATAGGTTGTCACATGCAACTTATTATTGCATGATTTGTATGTGATAATGTTTAACAGACATAATGCTGCATATATCAGTAAATCACGTTACCATGGTTTTGCACTAGGTTAACAAAGGCATAATGTATTAGGGAAAATAAGGAAGTTCTCTTAATATGTGCTTAATCAATGTTTTTTAGTTCCTTTACAATTAAACCCCTCTTATATAAAACATGGAAAAGGATAATTATTGACAATAAAATTAGACACCATTCCATGGTACAGTAATAGGATGGTTATACATATATGTGTATGTTTATATCTACCAAAGATATCAATAAGTGTAACATAAGAATAAAGACGTACTGTGTGTTAAATGGCGACTGATTTTGAATATTTGACAACGGAAACAAAATAATGGTTCTGATCTATAAGGATAAGTTCAATATTGTTATACCTGGGTCCCTTTGCAGAAAGAGTTGCGATCGATTGTAAAGATGCAATAAATTGCAAGTCAGAAAATGTGCTTATTCTAACCAATCAGATCTGTGCATATAGTCACATGATCTGACTTGCAATTAATTGCAACCTTACAACCGTTTGCAACTCTTTTTTTTGCAACGGGACCCTGGTATGTTATCACAAGGTTGTCGTAGCATTATAGACGAATCGATTTATTAATTAGCGATACTGGAATCCCTCCTTTAATACGCTGATTAACGCTGATCTATTCATAGTATCTATGATGACCCCCGCCTGATCCCCCGTATCATTCTAGGCTATGCCACAGATACCAACCAGTACAGTAAAACCTTGACATTATGAACGCGCAGTGTTTGAGGAAAATATATAAGTCATGGCCAAGGTTAAAGGAATGGGTCCACGAGATTACGATGGGGGCCGATTTAAGGGACATGAATGAACCACCACTAGAGTATATATTATGCGCATACAGAATCTGGGCTATTCATATCATCTATATGGAGGACACCACGCCCAAAATAGGCCAGGGCATAGTCACATGATTAAGCTCCATCACGAGCATAACTGTACGGAATAAAGGGTGCCGCTTAGAAGAAAACGCCAATTGAGACGGGTCGGGGTTTTCCCTTCCGGGTTACCTGGTTACAAGGGATAAGAGATTAAGATGATAATAGGATCGATTTATATAGCGTCTAACATGATACAATAAGCGCATTTAACTATTATTACCAGGATCTTAGGATACATTACAATATCAGCCCAGCACACATTATGTGCACCATCTCCGCTCCCTGGGGAGATAAGAGGGAACCCTTACCAATAATGTAGGCCCTGCATGATCTATTCATAGCACAACAGGGCCCCGCCTGCGCCCCTGTTTCTAAGATACACCACCGCTAGAGATGTATGTACGAGTACATGTATAACTTGACACCAGTGACTTGCAAGATGTCGGAGGATGGAACGCCAAGGTTGAATTTACTACCACTCGCGCCTCCTCCTTGAACCGGGAGAGAGGCGGGTCAATGATTTCTCAAGATGTCCCCCTGACAAGATACATATCTTAGGATGCACATGACATCGGGGGAGCCCCGTGAGGGGCGGGGGAGGAGGGGGTATGTTAACCCTTTTTATCTATAAGGGCACATGATGGTGGGTAATATATTTACACTGTCATGTATGTGAGGATTGTCAAACTTAGAACCGAGGGGGTTGCTCTAAAAAAATGGTCACCATGGTAACTTAAGATCAAAACATTGTATATTATCATTTTCACAGGGGTGTGGATAGTACAATGAATATCATAGGGGCACCTTGCCCCTCCCTCTCCCGGCAAAAGCTTGCACTTGTCGGTAAAAATCAAAATGTAGATTTTCGAACCATTAGAAAGGCCTCATCAGACGCTTTCATTTGATGCTTTGTTCTAACTAATTGGTCAATAATTGACGAAGATCGGATTGTTTCAATTTTACAATCATGGGTCTTTTACACACATTGTGTGAACTTAAAATGCCCATTTCTGCAAAACATGAATTACCGACAAGTGCCGGGTTTTGCTATAGCGGGTCACAAAATACTCGCTCATTCAAGAATGGAGTAATTGCAAAATGCGCGGTAGTAACATGTACTTAGTATGATCAGGGGTGTTAGGTCTATGGTATGATAGAGATGCAGGGAAGGTCACATCTATTCGTTACTTCACCCCGCCCTGCTATTTCGAGAACGTATACTATGTTGGATGGCACGAACGAGTTACATGTTCTAAATGTCTTCAGTCAGTGACATTTATAAGTTACATAAAGTAAAACAAAAGGGTTAGATGCATCCGTCCATGCACTGTCACTCCAGGGGGGGGGGGGGGGGAGCGCTAACACCTCCCCTCGATCACCTCCCCTAACTCCGCCCACCCCCTTCATCAGTTAGTATATGGTGTCCTTTTCACCCGTGTACCTTCGCCAATCTAAACATCCCAATTAATCATGTGCACACCCACTATGATTGTCTTCTCATATAGTATAAGTATGCTATACTAACCCAGTTAGTCTGACAGCGATTAAGGATGGTATACTTGTTGTGGGTGACTGAAAACGGTAGCGTTAATGTTTTGTTTCGTTTTAATTTCATTTATGTTTGGGGGGAAATTGCTCATTCCCTCTCCTCCTCGGAAATGTTACCTTTCTTATACTGACCCTCTGAGGGAGAATATAACAATTATAATGCTAAGATTTTGTAACTAATTCATGACCAAAATATCTTGATAAACATTGTTTGCATTATGTTGTAGCATGGCCTTCTGACACCAAGTTCTGACCCTGTCAAGAGAAATTTAACCTGTTCCCTACCATGCCTACTAGATTTCGCAACCCCAAATCCACTTAATACAGGGCCCACCAGGTTCCCGTCGGCAATGGGTTAAATCGATGAGAATTGTTATCAACTTTCATAATCAACTTTCATAATTAAATGACTGCTGCAAACTGCTTATATTTCAAAATTATCAAGACAGATAACTGCATATTGCAAACATGGTACAAGCAAAGTTACACATATATTGGTTCCCCCATGGCATGATGAATTTACCAAAAGCTTAAAGGTGCACCTGTAAAGTGTAAATTACATTTGAGACTTCAATCCTATACCAAAATCATTGTAAGATATGTCCGAATGAACACTGTTTTCCTGGTTAAACATGTTAAAAAAGCGAAAATTTGCGTCAGCTCTTACAACGAATTACTGTACGTGTATGAGGTTTATGACCGTTCATTAACGCTCTTGAGCTGAATGATTATCAATGATAGATATCGTCATACTAAAGGGGCATTTAAAAAAATCTAACCCTATTTTATTCTTCTCTTACCATAAGCCAAACAACACGGTATAAGAGAAATTATGTGGAAGCTCCAAGTCATTTTCGTGGAGTTAGACACTTTACTGGTTTCACTTTAAATGTAATTTCGAATGCTAATATAGTTCGAAACCCCATGGTGGTTCCACAAAAAAAAAACATGAACGAATATTCTCAGTGACGTATCGTGATCTGACCGATATGGAGCTCACTTTTTTTAATATGTGTTCCTTTTTTTTTTTTTTCTATAAAGGATTTTCCCCTAATGTTGTTTTATCGTTTTTATGATTTTTTTTTTTTGGGGGGGGAGGGGGCGCGTACCTCGCTCCCCCTCCCCCTTCCCCAGCGCTTCGCCACGTAATGTTCGTGTTGATGTGGCGAAACTCTCTGGGCCTTGTTGGGGTTTTCTCACGTCTCGCTAGGGTTAATGGAGTTCACAAACATGCGACCTTGGCACAATGAAAAGCCAAAGGGTAGATCGACAAAGTGGGTTAGATCACCAACAATACGAAAGAGTAGCAATATGAAATTCTTCATAAAATATGAAAAATATCAAAATATTATGATAGAAGCCAGTTGAATAAGGGGATAACCTTTGCATTTCATAGGACCCAGGGAGTTTTACTTTGTACCCCTCGCGAGTACTGTTTACCCCCACACGTCAATGTGACACATGCGTCCGGTATCGCCGCACCTGTAATAACTGATGTCCCCTTTTCCCCGTTCCTCTTCCATTTGTGTTACGTCCATACACCAGACATTTGCCGATGCCAACAGTGTACTCGGCATGCTAGAATCTAACAAATGTATACAGTAATATTGTGTGCTGCGATTTCAATCTGATCGATAAATCTGATGAAATAATTCAAGCAGTCACCCGAACGTTGTCATTATTTTTTCGGATTTCCGAATCTTCCCGAATAACGAAACTTCGGAATAACCAATGCAGCCCTGGGGATAACGAACCAACGGAATACGAATTTCAATTTCAATATTTTGGTCCTTAAAATGCTTGAAGTCAGTTCTATAGAAAATGCATGTTATAACGATATCAAATCGTCTTGTTAAACATGTTTAACAGGTGAAATATCACTGGCAGGTAAATACGTAGTCAATTAACGTATCTCTGTATCTTTGTAGCCACGATTGAATCGATTGAATTCATAAACATTATTCACACTTTTCCTGGGTGAATGTTTGTCATCGCATTCAATCCATTCGCATTTATAGCCCGAGGGTTGAATGTGAGTTACTCGATTCAATTCCAATTTCCAAACAGTTTCGCTTCTATCATGAACATTTACAATAAATTGTATTTTTTCCAACGTTGAACCCGTAATAATATTATTCGTGTTATTCGAATATTCGTCACGACGGAATGAACCATTTGTCAGTGCCATATCGACTCGGTATGCATTTTACCTTGGGGTATGTACCTAAAATAAACATGGTAAATATGCATTGACATTTTGTATGAATTTAATGGAAATCGTAAGCATAACTATTTTTTTTCTTTCTGAAAACATAGTATGTAAGTAATGTATCCACTAGCGTAAATACTTGCTCAATGCGGCAAGCGAGTCTCTCTGCGTATAGTTTAAAGGGACTTAGTAACATTGTCCAAATCCTCAAAACAAAATTATAATTATAGCGGTTCCCTCATACCTTGTTGTATTCGTATTAACAATAAAATCATGGGACCGGTTTCGGTTTTTCTAATTTCCCTTTCGTTACAAAGATATGTACTATTGAAGTATTCATATAAGAAAAACTAAACCGTGTACAAAGTGAGTGCAGTGAGTTAGTGAATATCACTTTGCATTTTCGCTCATTACTTGGCCATGCAATGTCCATTTGACTTGAAATTTTCACACAATACCCTGTGGACGTATGAGATAACAACAATATACATTGCATCAACCCTTCATCATTTTTGCACATGTCAACAAAGTTACTACATCCCTTTAATTTCATAATACTTGTCCTGGAACTTTTCTTGCCTCTTGTCTTGTCATTCAAGTTAAAACGACGGGTTAATAGAAGCAATCATTTAAAGCAACTTTTTAAAGATACAAATTGGGGAAACGGTGTTCGTTTTCAATAGTCAAGCCTCATTTGCAATTAAATGTCAACGTTTCCTAACGTAAACGCATACAACTCAGTTTTGTTGGCAACCAATCTGGATTGGTTTCTCGAAAAGAAACGGGTTCCATCGCTAAACATGTATTATAAAAGGAGTTAGTACTTTAAAATACAGATTAGCAGAGTGCATTGAAATAATCCTTTTGTGAATATTATATTTGTCATAAATTAATAGTTCACGCGCCCTTTTGTAGTGGCAGGTTGAACACGTTGACAATCTGTGTTTAGTGAATTCCCGCGAGTTCTAAGTCTGCCTTCAGACGGATTGTGTGACATAACTCCCCCCCCCCCCCCCTCCCCCACCTTTCGAAAGTAGGTCTTAAAGTGCTTTACCACCGTTTGATCAACATTTGGCCTTGCTAAGGGGGGAGGGGGGGGGGGGGGGTGGTGTAACGATTCGATATAAACTCTTATTCGGTGTTACTGAGTAGTACTCCTTCTATTACTAGTTCTTTGTTGTTTGAAATAACATAAATGTTCGATATCAAGCAAAGGCTATTGGACCTAGGGTTCGGTTAACATTTGGCCTTGCAGGGGTGGTGAAACGATTGTATATAAACTCTTCGGTTGTGTGAGGAGTACTCGCCCAATGTTGTTTGAAATAACAGAACTGTTTGGTATCAAGCAAAGTCTATGCTGGGGTCTACTCTATGGTTCGACGGACTTCGACCAACATTTGGCCAACATTTTCATTTGGGGAGGGGGGGGGGGGGTGAACTGCTCGATAACAATCAAAGTGGGTGATAACAACGTTTGATGTGTTAGATATGTTTGGGATGTCTGTGATCCCTACTCATATGCCCTATTAACAGGAAGTTCTAATTACATGCACGCATGTAAAATTATCATATGGATTTCGATCTTTCTCCACTTCTACTGCGATTCTGCGAAATGGATGATGTTTAGCCCAGTATAATCTGTGAAACATCACAGATTCTGAAGCAAATGGAGCATTGATGTTGTTTTAGGTTAATTAATCACGGAGGTGTTGTTTTTTTAAAGGTTATTTCATGGAGATTTGGAGAAATAGGAATCAGTAAAAGTCTAAATAACGGAAGAAACCCTACGTTTATTTATAGCTGCGTTTGATTAAGGAGAAGATCCCTGGGATTGTGGATGAATCATCCGACGTGCGGAGGATCATCTTTCTTTGAAGAGGAAGTTTAACAATCACAGAAGATAACTGATTTCCTATAGCAGGTTCAACTTCAAGGGTAATGTCTGCTACGTCTCTTGGGTATACATGTATCACCAAAAAGTCTGGGATTCTTTCGAAAGAGGGAGGGAGAGAGAGAGAAAAACAACTACAAGAGTCTACGGGGAAACCTGTTTAGCCTTGGCATTGACACTATTAATAATTGGTCAAACAACACTAATTCATCCTGATACGATTTTTAACCCGACAAGTGCCGCTGTGCTGTTGGTTGTGTAACGGTATCACCACGCTTTATTATTACATCCCTCCAAGAGTGTTAAATCTCGTTTAATGATGCGTTTGTTCCAAGGAAGGGCAGTGGGGTATCTCGTAATTTCACTGAATTTGGGTAATCTCCAGATGAAGTATATTTGGCACCGTGTGATTTTCGGTTGTGGGGGGGGGGGGGAAATGAGTCTTGTTTTCAAAATATGCATATTTAATGAGATGCAGTTTCCAAATAAATGCACGAATGCCCTTATAACGTCGCTGCTTCCTAACACATTCTAATCAAAATTATTTCGTTTAAAAAGAAACTAAGCCATCAATATAAGATTTCACAACAGTGTTGTGCCATGCGATTATGGCCTCGATAAATGATCGACTTATACAAGCTTGTATCCAAACATTTCGTAAATACACCATCAGCGATTAGAGTTTACTGTTCCAAAGTAGACTGGACTTGATCGATCAGCAACTTGCACCTGCAAGTGTTGTCCTTTAGTTCGCCTGTCATGATTATCGACGGTTGGGTAACAGAAGGGCGTATGTAGGTGTGTTTAAGTTTATAAAGCTATAATACCTTTCTGCTCCTCATTAACGGTTGGGTTAATGACGTATGACGAATGTGATTTCAGAATCTCGCAGGAAATGGGTTAATTTATATTGATTTGTCTTCATTTTGCTCACATAAATCATGTAGATGGGATGGGAGGATAATAGAGTTAGGAGTATAGTGATGGGGATTAATTTTCATGGGGTATTACCCTCTCGCCCCCCCCCCCCCCCCCCAACCCCCAACCATCCCTAGGCTACTCCACCATAATATAGTCAATCAAGAAGCCTTTGAAATATTCATCAGCCCACACGGATATCATGGGTGGGTGTAAATGTCATAGGACTATCCCTATGCAGTAAGCTGAGAATTAATTAATTAATTGCGGTTAACACCTAACGTGTTTCGGATTGTTCATCGATCAAAGGCTTGGTTACAATCATTAGGGCAGGAGCTATTATACACCTTAAAGTCTAGATCAGTTTATATTATAAGCTTATAATTTATGTGTTCTAATGTTCGTTTTGTTGGTTGATTATTTTAACATTTTATTTAGTTTTGTTTTCATGTTGCTGTAATTGTTTGTCGGTCACTATCCCAACAATATGAATTTACATATTACATATCCAGAACATACTAACATTTTAAACAAACAAGTAATGTGCTTAAGTTATGTACAATAAATAACATAATATTTTCATCCAAACTGAAAGGGATCTATGACTACAGAAACTGTTCCTTTCCCTTGTCATCAGTATTCCCTTCGTTCGTCTTGAAAATCTTTATACAGGTACAGATTCCAGCTCTATCTAAGCTATCGGTTGGCACTGGGTATTAGAGGAGCCAATCTTCCTGTGTTATATATGTGATGCAAATTTTGTTGTAGATTACGTATCATAATTTCAGGATACAAGGCAATCAACAAGTTATGAGTGACCCAATCTCGAAAGACAACAGTTTATTAATTTTTCCTCGAGGCTAGAATAAGAAATGATGGACATGGAGAAGGAAATTTGAAACAAGATACGAATCGTGAATCACATACGGTAGCCTAAATGAATGATGCGATCTAAATAAATTTAGGTAAGCTTTGAATAACTGGCCTCGATAAGCCAGACCAAGAACTAATAGCAATGATGACGTAGCACCGGGGGGCACGGAGCACGTGTACCGCCCCCCCCCCTAAACAAACATAATTTTGACCCCCAAACAATACAAAACATACATGTTAACTTGTTAACGATAAAAGGGAATACATAAGGTGTGCCCCCCCCCCCCCCCAATCAGTCCGACCACGCTACGCCGCTCTGTCAGCTCCCAACGGTGGATCATATCCGCAACATTAATTTGTGTTGACATACAACTTTGTTTAACAACATGAACAGTTTTATGCTGTAATGATTTTGTAATGTTCTCTGATCAGTGACATGGCGTGGTCGGATCGTTTTGCGTGGGGGGGGGGGGGGGGGGGGGCTCGAACTATTGGGAGGCACGTACACGTATGTTTATGTTTTGTTTGTATTTGGAGCCCCCCATACCCCCCTCCCCCCCCCCCCCTCCCCCCCCCCCCCCCCGCCTGCGCTAGGCCCCAGCACCAATAGTACACGGTGGATCACATCCGCATCATGCATTTGTGTTGACATACAACTTTGTTAAACAACATGAAAATGAGTATGCTGCTATGATTCGTAATGTTCTCTAATGATAGGATTGCAGATCGAGGGAACACCATCATTTGGCAACATGGATGTGACTCAAGAAGACGGGAACGTTGTAATATTGTGAATGAAGGTTGTTGTTGTTGTTGGGTGTTGTTGTTGCTGTTGTTGTTGTTGTTGTTGGTGTTGTTGTTGGTTGTTTTATGATTTTGGCGTTCATTCAAAAATTAATATTTTAATAAGCCATAATACTTAATGAAGGGTTTGTGAGGTCAGATATTAACTCATTGCCTACAGGAGCCTGGTGAGTCCTGTATTCACTCTGTCTTTGGGCATTTCTAAATCTAGTATACAGGTATAGGGGAAGGGTTACATTGCCGTTGATAAGCTCATACAGGAGTGTATATAACGCTTCCATATGTTTCTAATGGTAATTCACAGTAAATAAAATCTTCGAAGAAATATTAAATATAGTCATACAAATTAATGATAGTTGGGTGACATAGAGGTTCAAACCGTTGATATATAGGCATGCAATTAGGCTTGCAGACGCATCAGTTTTATTGTTGATATCCCTATGGATAAAGACTGTCATTAGTTCCATCTGTTTATTACTCATGTATAGCTGTGTCTAGACCTATTACAGGTCCCACGCAGTTTCAGTCCAGTCCCATACATTTCATCCCAGTCCTGTATTCGATTTGCCTTCAGTTAGCATATTAATCATGTTAATACAACCATAAAATATGTCAAAGACAATGCATTAATTTGTAGTGGCATATCAAAGGGGTGGACGTTTTTTTTTGTTTACCCCTTCTGAGGGCCAAGAAGAAAATGCGTAACTTCGATTTTGTATTTGGTCACATACAGCCCCCCCCCCCCACCTTACGCACCACCCACACCTCCCACCCCCCCCCCCCCCCCTCTTAATTCAAGGAAAATTCATCATCACATTCGCAATTGATTTGTTATCATTTTGTTATCATTTATTCATAAATAGTAACAACCTCAATAACATTTTTAATAGAAGTGAAGTTGCGAAAATAAATAAGTCAGTATTATTGAAAGAGACATTTCAGTTGTGTCCCATTTCAACAAAATAATATCGGTCACAATTACATTAGTTTATTGAGGGGTCACAGGCAGTGCTTGAATACATAAAACAAGAATCAACAATGAAATTGGAATTAAGTTAACCTCATTGTGTCCATTTGACATTTTTGAATGATTGTCAAAGTGCTAATTTTTTTCTTCCTCCCCCCCCCCCCCCCCCTTCTATTTTGTGGGGGGGTTTTCTACTCAATTCGCTAAGCATAAGAATGGGTACATGTACCTTTGCGATAACAGATTATATCTTGGTCCGTTTACTACTGGAATGGAACCAATTTCTTTTTTTTTTTCTTTTTCTTTCTTTTGAGACCCAAGGTCTCAAATCTATGGGGTTCCACTATATCAGGTGTATAAGGGGTTAAAGAAAAATGTGTTTAAAGCCATTGTGGACCTCACAAGAATGAACAACTTACAATATACAATCAGGAGCCATGTTTCACACGATTTAATAATCTCGTTGAGTGTTGAGCAACGAATCGCCAGCGGGCGAGATAGCCTTATAAGTTACTAAATAATAAATGTATGAAAATTGCTATATTGTTGTAGTACAAGAGGACAATTTAATATCCCCCAAATAACCCTCGGGCAGCGATTATTTGTTAGGGACTTAGGTCGGGGAAATTGCCGTCATGTAAACTGTCGACAGGGCGATTGCTGTGGATTGATTAATCTCGTTTGTTTATCAGTGATGTATGCTACTAGCTATTGTTGACATGCTAGGAATATTTAGGGAGCTCGTTATTCAATTATGTTATTATGTTGCCCTCTTAATAGTTGCTTATTGTAGAAATGGTAATAATAGCAATTAAATGGGGGAGGAACTATACTTACAATTTCAACGAATTTGTGTTACCATATTTCTCTTCGATACACGTCTATAGCTAATTCGTAGCATACACATAATGTGGTTAGTATGCCCGCCTATATTTTTGTCCTGTCACTCGCACGTTCTAACCACCTACTTTTCCCCTTTCTCCATTTCACAAATATTAATATTTTTAGCCCAAGATTTGTTTTAATCATAAAGAAAAGAGGGAATTATTTTCTCAAATTCCCGAGTGTACCAGAAAAAATACAGTTGATGCATTTGACTACTTCAATTCTGAACTTTCTAGCAATTTTCTAGCAATTATAGTTTAACGTATAAAGGCCATGCTATTTGAGGTCTTTCCACAGCCGGGAAGGGGGGGGGGGGGGGGCATTATGGACCCCGGCTCTTTTGGGGTTAAAGAGGAATTCCACCCCAGAAATGTGATATTTGCTATAAAATGAGGTGAATATGATGAATCGGGATCGAAAATTTGAGCCAAAACGGATAAGCAATAAAAAAGTTATGACAGGACGAACTTTGCTCCGATTTTTAGTATCGTTCGCAATTGCTATCGATCGTGACGTCACTTGCGAGCTGCAGCCATTTTGACTTCTACATGGAAATTTAACAAAATTTAAATTTTCTTCATAACAAAGCAAATTTATGAGCTTACACATTCAAATGAGGTTGCCCCATCGATATTCTTTTATGAATTCGTGAAAAAAGGAGAGAAAAGTTAATTTTTAGCATCGAAAAATGAGAAATAAGTGTATTTTCATGTACTAAAGCCATGGCGAGGTGCTCGTGAATGAGGTTGCATATGGCGGCAATTTTGAAACGATCGCTCATTATTACATAATGTTCAAACAGGTATAACTCCCGTGTTTCTTGTCCGATTTTGATCAAATTTTCACCAATCATTCGTCTTGTTCTGCTTATTCAAAAAACGAATAGTTATATCAGGCCCGGACTACCCCTTTAAGGGGGTACCAATACTGGGTAGAAGTCATGATCCGCTAGGTGTGCAGGGGGACTACTATAGTATATTTCACAGGGTTATTATCTTGTCCTTAACCATGTTTACGAGTAGTGAATCGGGTTTTAGGTACACAGGGTATGACTCTCCTATAATATAAAGAGAACACGGGACCTTCATTTAACATCCTATCCGAGGACACGATAGTTCATGGTGTAAAACAAGGGTTGCATAAACATGTGTTCAAATCATGCACCTACTGGTTAAAGAGGGCTGCAATCCACTTAAACATTAGATCCACCATATCCAATAGCAAGCCGATGTCTTTTAAGTCTGTTAACGTCCAATCTGAGAAGAAAGTTTATGGAGTAAAACAAGTGTTGCATACAAACAAGCTGACATCATTCCCATGCAGGGATGCAGTCCACTTACGAAGTAATAATCGCCGCTAACGATGGGAATCGAAACTCTAGATACACCATGTCCGCTTATATCTAGCCGAAGTCTAATGTAAGTCTTTAACGTCCTATCCGAGAATATAGTTTATGGAGTAAAATAAGGATTTCATATATACAAAAGAGCTTAAATCGCTCCCATGCATGATGCAGGGATATAGTCCACTTACGAAGTAATAATCGCCGCTAACGACGAGAATCGAAACTTCAGATCCACTTTCAAGCCGATGTTTGTGATGTCTTCCACCTGATCTCGATATTATTAGAGATCTTATTTTGACACCGTTAGCTCGGACGAAAGTACTCACTTCGTGTTGTTGAAGTTCGAGTTATTCCGCTGTAATATTAACCGTATAAGTCTGATTGACAAAAATAAAACAATTCTTGTTGGCACTGTGGTCAAATATTGTACAGATTGCGGTTAAGCACGTAAAGTGGAAATTGGAACTACAATTTAAATTAGCTATTGCGTTACCTTTAATAACATGAATTGTTGTCTAAAATGTATTAGCAACTTTACAATACGAAACAACTTTCAGGATGGTGTTGCAATATTATATCTGGCAAGGTATGAGTTAAAATATGGCACATCAGTCGAAAAAGAGCTGGACAAATGAAATGTCCCATTTTTGAAAGTACACCACGACCTTTGCCCATGCAGAGTACATGGTGATTTTCTTCAAGAAGTCAGTGACCTCTGACGTCATCTTAGGTTGCAGGGGTCAATGTTACTGCTCCTCACTATGGCGTATCTAGGGTCAACCCAGAGGTGTGTGGGTGGGTGAGGGAGTTGGGGGGGGGGGGGGCAAGGAGGGCGCATAAGGGGGAGCTAGGACCAACGAGATATACGTTCCTCCTTGCTAGGACTAATAATGCTGGCGGTAAATATGATAGGACTAACAATTAGTATAGGACTAGAAATGTTAGGACTAAAAATGCTAGGTCTAAAAATGCTCTAGGACTAATATAGACAGTACTAAAATGCTAGGACTAATAATACTAGGACTAATAATGCTAGGACTATACAATGGTATCGGACGTATAATACTAGGACTACACATTATAGGACTAAAGTGAAAGTGGTGTCATGCACTTCTGTATTCTTATTCCCCCCCCCCCCCCCCCCACCCCCCTGTAGACAGTGAGGGGGCTATTATTTCCACGGGGTGAGAATTATTTCCCCTAACCCCCTTTTTGTATGCTCCTCGGGACCTTTGAATTCTAAAACCACCAGTAAATATTTCAGTATAGTGCCCTTCGAGCACTGTGGCTTACCCTAGGCCTAGAGCTTGCCAATCCCTGACCATGGCATACTGGCATGCGCTCAGATAGAAGGGAAAAAAGGCATACCATGTTGATTTATTCTTCAATATTGTATATTTGTATGCATCTCAATATTAGAATGACCACAATGATATTCGTCCCACAAGTCTACGATTTAAAGAAAATAACAGTGTCAATAATCTAGAAGGTTCGCGGTGGCATGACCATGAGTCAAAGTACGTAGTTATCTAACCTCAAGTACAGTGTTAAAGCAATAAAGGTATGCCTTGAAACAGGTAGTAGGTCTATGGTTGAAAGAAGTCTAGTAATACAACTTCAATTTCAAAGTTATTGTCTCCTTATGATAGAAAATGGTAATGCATGTTGATTTTGATTTCTCAAATGTCTCCCTGAATATGGGGATATTGCTGGTTAAATTGAAAAGCGTTCCGGGACGCTTTTCAATTTTAGTAAAAGGCAATGGGCAGTACGTGATAAAATCCGACTTAAATTGTTCACTTTTAAACAGCGTTCCTTACTTCCTTTTCTATAAAACGTCCATTAGGAAAAAAATCTTCTGATGATATTGGCATTATGATTAAAGTGTCAAATATCACTTTTTAGCAAATTCGTATAAAGTTTAATTGGGCAACGCCTGCTACCATGACTACAGGAGGATGTTTGTAATATATGTTATTTATCTTATGCAACATGAAAAGGTTGAATAACTATAATATGTTTGCCACTATGACTGAAGTTGCATACATGTACGTATACGTGAAACAGTTGGGGAAACTTCAACATGGGCACAAATCCATCTTGTCATCGCGCTAACCTTACGTTCTGGATTGGAAGGGGGGATCCTGGAGTTGTTTTAAGTCCGAGGTAAACCTCCATCACTCAGCGGATTACAGGGCTCGTTGAACATGTTGAACCTCGCAAAAGTACAGCTCCAAAAAAAAAATGTAGACCTGTAAACTTGCACCGGTACTGCCACTTGACACCGGGCGACATGGATACTTTTGTTTTAGTTCTATCCGATTTCCAATTGCCACTCTAGTTGTCCAAATTAGCACCGTATTATGATACGGGAGGTCTCGGTTCCCTCGAGCTACTCGGTTCTCTGTTCTAGCTTGTGCTAAATAGTGGTCCGAACTGACATGAACTATATGGGAGGGTAACTTTAGGGTCGATACAAACGGGGAACGAAGAGGGGATGGAGAATCCCCCATGGGGTCGGGTGGGTGTAGGTGGAAGTATTGATGTAACATTAATGATATAAGTAAATAATAGGCCTATATTGTTGTACTTACAAGTATTACCAATACTCAATAGAAGCATAGAACATGTTTAAGTTTTCCGAATTCCTACTTCGTTATAAAGATACTTATGATTGAAATGTTTTTATTTGTAAGTCTCCCTGGGAGAAGATCAACTGTGTACAAAGTTAATCCAATGAATATAAGTTTGCATTTTTGCTCATTACTCGGCCATATAACATCCATTTAACAAAGTATCACTAACTTGTGTAATGGTTTCTAGGATTCCTTTGTCAAAAATATGTTGTTTGTGTCTATCAACAACGTGTTGATGCAATATAATAGTTAGATGTATACTCCCTAATATGCATCCTGTTCATGAACTCTCGAAAACATCAACTCTTGGAATGACAGTCAATGGCGCAAATTTCGCACCTTCCAATCAGGCACAACATTTTAAAGTAGCTACAATATGTAGCATGTACGGTGTGTCATGTTATGAGTTAAGGCCATTCGCCGCCGTGGCCGACTTATGAGGATGACTCCGGGGAACATGAAAATGAGAAAGGATTCACTCCAAAAATTCTGATTTCCGCCGATTGAAGTAGGCAGCTCGTTTGGGGGGATATTGTTTTATCAGTACGTTTCCCATGTGTGTTACGCTCTATTTATGCATGGCACAAAGTTGGTCATGATTGTTATTTCCGACAAACTAGAGATTGTTCTCACTCCGTGTATCTTGCTCTACTTGAATCTAGTTTTGAGTTATCTATTCATTAACTGTTCAATCTTTAATTTCCACCTAACTTCGTTTGTGTTTTACTCTTTTGATAATGCAGTTTATATACATTTAAAGGTATTCTATGTAACTTTGTTGGCGACAAGAACGCAAAGATGTTTTGTACTTAAATAAAATGTTCAAATTAAAGTCCACAATGTAACATTTAAATGAATGTCCTTAAGTTTTCCAGTTTTCGTCGAGACGCATTGTTTATTGCTGTTCGTGATCAGACCATTTTTACCCGGGGCAAACGGCGAACAATTGTAACATTTTGGGGGTTCTTCTTCTCTTTTTCCCCCTCGACTAGACGGGGTTTATTTTCAGAAAGTAATAGGTGTGAGAAAGGGGGGACTCGGAGAGGAAAGGAAAGTGTAATGAATATAGATGGAATCAGGGCGGTGGACGTCATATGGTTACAGAAATATTTACAATTAAATTTAAAGTTGCAATCAATTGCAAGTCAGGAAAGGTATGCACAAGTCATTTGAACCAATCAGACGTGTGCGTTGAGTCACAAGTTCTGACTTGCAATCAATTGTAACTTTACTATCGATTGCATCTCTTTCCGCAACGGGGCCTATGACGTGCGGATAGTCTCACAAACCATCGATGTTAGATACATCGATAGATGTTAGTTAGCTATGGATCAATGGATCGATTACTGTATGTCGATATATATACACAACGACACACACAAACTATACACGTGAAATTTCGACATCGATGACTACTCGCATTACTGTATGTCGATATACACATCAACACACACCAACTGTACACGTGAAATCTCGACATCGATGACTACACACACGAATTTATACGGTCGTTTTCAACATCGATCCATAGGTAACTAACATATATCGATGTATCTAAACATCTATGGTTTATGAGACTATCCGCACGTCATAGGGGCCCGGAACAACATTACATAATGAACTCACGACTTGGTCGTTGGTGGCGGGAAGTTGCGGTATATCCAGACGTTGTGGCAACAAAGCAAATTAACCTTCAATCAACATGACTATTGGTTGCCAGGTCCTGTCATGTCATATGTTGTTCTTTTTATTTTGTATTAATTATATTATATGTTTTGGGGGCGAACTCTGTGCTTATGACGTCACTAAATATATGTTCAACTTGTCTTCTACATTTCCACTCACAAAGCACAATATTCAACTTGAAAGATTGTGACAATGCAGCTATGTAGATTCATTGTTGATACACCAGTTACGGACTCTCAACAAGATAATATCTTTTCAATTATATGATAAACTTTTGATTTGTATTTCTGCTGATTCAATATATCGTTAGTTTTCAACAGGTTCGCTTAGATTTGATACAAAACTGTTATCAACTGCACTCTGCAGTTCTTGAAGTACAATTCTCACCATTTCACCATCCCGGGGGAAAAAGAAACGATTTGGAGGGGAAAAAAAACCTTGGAATGTTTTTCTACTTGGAGCCACCGTAGATCCTTCTTGAGATATACTATACTATTCTTCACTTCTGCGTTTGAACTTATGATTGTAACAAAATACTCGCCATTGTACTTGAAAACGAGGTTTAGGGGTAGGAAGGCTACAGGACTGTTGATTCAGATTTGAAGTACTCAATTGAATTTAATTCGACAATTGTAGACATATCGATTACACAAAACACACAATGCATCTATTACCCTTTTTCATTCCTAACTCCCTTCCGTTTTCGTTCTAGCTTTTCATTATAATGTCTCATACGTCTTATTTTTTTCCCCTAAAACATTTCAAGTATTATATTATAATAGAATCACAGTCTTTGACACAATTTATAATAAAAGTGGAATATCGTGTGTTTTCCTGATATCCGTGTTAAGCAATATGCATCGGTTTTAACGAATAATCATGTATTTCATAAACATAATTTTGGATATGCTCTTTTGCAACATGCTCTTTATATATCATATTGCATGGTACAATGTACTTTTCGATACGACACTTGAGCACACATTTATATTCCTGCTCTCAATAAATACATGCAATTATACAATGTATGATTTGAATGCACTTTGAATTGTCTCCAATAACACTGTGGGCTTTTGTCACTTTAAATCTGGCTGATTCGCACTAACACATATAGCTTCTGTAGCACTATGTATTTGTGTCTCTTAAATTCATGTTATTAATGCAAATGCACTTGTCTCAATGGATTTCTAAATCAAACTATACTTGCCGATTCGCACTGTTTCTTGTAGCTCGTATAACAATTATTTATTTAGTTATTATCTATTTATTCATGTTACTAACACAAAATGCACTCGTCTCAAATGCTTCGCACAAATAACTATAATAAATTAATTCATATGTCGCTTTTGTAATACTTATTTATTTAGCTATAATCTATTCATTCATGTTACTAATACAAAATGCACTCGTCTCAAATGCTTGGCACAACTGACTAACTAACTAACTAATTAATTCACATGCTCATTTATTCATTAATGTAAGTAACGCTATCGCACAGTGGTCTCACTTGGCTTGCTTTAATAATGTATGTTTCGCCATGTTCACGCAAAGCACTCTCGGAGGCCCCGGCGGACATGGGATCCTTTCCTAGTCTCTTGTCCGACTTATCGCAAGGTGAACTCATCATAACTCCTTCACTGTCTGTCAGCATAAACCCCCGTTCTCTCATCATCGAAATGGAGCTAAACAAGTTTCATCATTTCATCACACATTTCATGCCATTTTCTCTCCGAGGATAGTTCCTTAACTTTGTCATCATTGTTCCTTGAGTTCAAGTCATTTTTCATAATCATTTTCATAGCTCGTGCAGCTTACGTGTCCCATGCATTTCTATTATTATCATTACCATCAAAATCATTATCGTCGTCGTCATCTTCATCATCATCATTATCATCATCATGTGTTCATTTTTCATTGGTTTCATGTCATCGCCATGTATATCATTAGTATTCAGTATTATTATCGCCATCATTATCGTCACTAATGTAATAAGTATCACATCGGCATCATCATCGTCGTCATCATCATCTTCCTCATCACCATTACCATCACCATCGTTAGCGTCATCATCATCATCCTCTTCATCATAACCATAGCCACCGTCACCTATATCATAACCTTCAACCATCACCATCCTCTTTTTCATCATCATCATATTCATATTCATATTCTCATCATCACTATCATCTTCATCTTCATTATCATCGCCGTTCTCATCACCACAGATGCCCTGTATGATTATGTTATGACATTTCATGCAATTATTATACTGTTATGATTTATATAATAGAACTTTAAATTAAATGCTGTTTTACCATAAAGGTCTTTTTCACTCATTCCATTCTCAAGATTGTGTATCATCATCATTAGGCTCAATCATAAGATTGACTCTTAAAAGTTTGATTTGTTCATGTCTAAATCAGTATTATTTTCAGTTGCGTTATCATAATTTATGATCATATTCATATTTATTTTTTTACTAAACATTGTTGCTATCCTTTGTTCATATTATTTGTCTCATTTGATATTCAACTGCGTTCATTCATTCAATAATACATTACACATCGTTAACTGTATTAATGTATTCATCACATACCTTATGTCTTGTTTGTATCATTTGATGCTTTTCTCCACCCTTATCCCCAATCCTTTCTATCTAGAAAGTACCCACTTATCTTTCTAACGAATGTCAGTGTGAGGTATATTAGTGTCGATTATTGTTAATGTTAATTTACCTATATTTGTTTTTGTATTGGTAATCGAAGCCATTGAGTTATATCAAAAGGCAGTTGATATGTGTTTTGTTTACGGATGCATGCCTCAATAATAACTGCACTCACACTTACACTCACATTGTCCTACCTATCATTGGTTATTTTAGTTATATTATTTGCCTAACTTATTTTCTGTACAGTTTGTATAATTGTATGAATCAATTTTATCTTAGTTCATTTGAATCAGCTTGAAAAAAATACAAATAACAATAATATGTTATAAATATATATTTAATTTGTTTGGAAGCCCCCTTGAATCAAATGTTTAAGTAACCCAATTAGGGCCCCGTTGCAGAACGAGATACAATTGATTGTAAGTGAGAAACTTTGCGCGTTTCAACCAATCAGATTCGCGCATTTAGAACACATGATCTGACTTACAATTAATTGTAACTTATACAATCGAGTGTATCTCTTTCTGCAACGCGGCCCAGGACTGATTGAGTTTCCTATAACATTATCTCCATAGACCCCATCTCGTGTATGTTGGTTACGCACCAGCCCTGAAGGAGTTAATATGTACATGAAACAAAAATAGTTATGTAACGCCATTATTCGTTTTTATCTTATTTTTCACGACAGCGTGTGACTGCCACCCGATCGGTTCGCTGGGCAGTATCTGCAATCAGACCACGGGGCAGTGCCCGTGCAAGGACGGTGTGACCGGCCTCACTTGTAACCGGTGTTCCCTCGGATACCAACAGAGTCGGTCGCCTGTGGCGCCTTGTATAAGTAAGTACACATTGTTTGGGCGGGGCGTTTTTACTGATTTTCTTTCTTGCAATGTCACTAACTTTTCTTATTACAAAACCATTTCCACGTTCATTGAGCTATCATTACTATCATTACTTTATGCATATTTTGCACCCATGACACTTCATCATCTTTAGGGGCGGTGGATGATTTCATATTCATGTTTTACTGATCATTCATTCAAGATTTTCATTTACACCATTCCTAGTTACGTAGACCTATATATTAATCGAGTCACAAATTATGTTCTAATTGCACCAATTATTTTATGTCTCTAGGACTATCCCAAATTATACCCACATTCGATTTAACCATATATTATCTTGATTATCTTGTTTATATGCAGACCGTCCCTTTTAGTTCATTTCCTTTCAAAGACCACTCAATTATAAGGTCTATCTCCTTAATTTTCATAATCGATTTGATATCATGATATCTCCCTTCTTACATGATAGTTGAAGACTGCAGGTTCTTAATTGTATTTTACACATGTTAGTCAAATGTTTTTTACATTTAACCATCCACAATCTAATGATAACCTATAAGAAATTGTTATCTTTTATCATACCGCACACATGTATATCATGTATCATTATTGCACCTATATCATCTAATAACATTTCACTTTATTTGCGTTTGCGAAAAGAATATTTTGTTAAATGTAATCACAATCTTACAAATATTTTATTAATTTTATGATTCATCGTGAATTATGGACAATTCAAAAAATTGTAAGGTTGTTATTTGCAAAATAATTTGACATTCATGCGTTTCGTACTCTATCTGTTACCATCGTTACAGAAAACGAAATTGCTCCATAACTTCTGCGGTGTACGGAACATGAGGGTATTATTACACTGCGATGTTCATTAGATATTTAAAACGAATAATGAAAATCGCTTTTCCCGCCTTTATGGAAAGACAAAGTGTTCTCATGAAAACACGAAATCAAATTTTATCTTAAGATTGGCGGATAGTTTATTTTAAATGGATTTGAATGCTTTGAAATGAGAGTTACATAGCACATTTTCACGCATTAATTCTCATCACTATTACTATGCACTTCACGCACGAAAACTTTCTTTCACGAACCTGCGTGATCTTTCCATATAATTTATTTGTATCATCTATCTGATCTTCATTATCTATTTCTACCTCAAAGTCGAGAGGGTCGCCATTTTTTGTTTAGTTTGATTCTTCATTCATTTTTCCTTTCAACCATTATTTTATCTTCTTTCAATTATCCATGCCTTCGATCATCATCTTCATCTTCATCTTCCTCATGATCATCTCACGAAATGTATTGGCTACTTCATCTTCTAGGGATCAAAGGTAAACACGAGTGTTCGTCGACAAATTGACCACTTAACTAGTTGGACAATGACTATAATGACTAACCAACTAGTTCAGTAGACTAATTATTTTAAATGGCTAATGTTATACCTCACGCAATGTATAGTTGGCTACTCCATCTTCTAGGGATCAAAGGTAAACATGAGTGTTTCTCGACAAATTGCCACGGAGTTAAGATTATGTCTGACTAACAACCCTTGGACAATGACTATGACTAATCAACTAGTTCAGTTGACTAATTGTCCAATGTTATATCACACACAATGTATAATTGGCTACATCATCTACTATGGATCAAATGTAAACGTGAGTGTTCGTCGAAAAATTGCAACGGAGTCAACAACTTATAATGATTATGTATGACTAACAAACTAGTCGGACAATGACTATAATGACTTACCAACTAGTTAAGTTGACTAATTACTCTAAATGGCTAATGTTATACCTCACGAAATGTATTGGATACTTCATCTACTAGTGATCAAAGGTTAACATGAGTGTCCGTTGACAAATTGCAAACGCATGAGTATGAATAACGAACAAACTAGTTGGACAATGACTTTAATGACTATATAAACAACTAGTTAAGTTGACTAATTACTCTAAATGGCTAATGTTATTTTACGCAATGTATTGGCTACTTCATCGACTAGGGATCAAAGGTTAACATGAGTGTTCGTCGCCAAATTGCAAACGCATAATGATTAAGAATAACAAACAAACTAGTTAGACAATGACTATAATAATGGCTAACCAACTAGTTAGGCTGACTAATTACTTTAAATGGCAAATGTTATATCTCACGCAATGGATTGGCTACCTTATCTACTAGGGATCAAATGTAAACATGAGTGTTCGTCGACAAGTTGCCACAGCGTTAAGACAACAACTCACAGTGATTATGTATAACTAACATACTAGTTGGACAATGACTATAATGACTAAACTCAACAAGTTCAGTTGACTAATTACTTAAAATGGATAATGTTCTACTAACTAGTGACTAATGGCTATTGATGAATGACCAATGTTGGATGACTAACCAGCTGGTTCAGTTGACGAATGACTAACCAACTAGCTTTAGTTGACTAATGGCTAACGACTACTTGACCTATCAGACAAGGTGGTCATGAATGACTATCAAACTAGTACAGTCTGTGAATATGGATGACTCACTGACTAGTTCAGTTGACTAATGACTTTGAATGGCTAACCGACAACTTGACCAATGACTATAGATGACTATCTAACTAGGTTGACATAAATGTTGAACAAACTGCAAAATAATGAACATGGATGACTAACCAACTAGTTCAGTTAACTAAGGACGTTGAATAACTAATCAAGTACTTGACTAATTACTCTAGATTACTATCAAACTAGGTTGGCCTTAATGACTAACATACTTCTGTCCAATGATTATGGATGACTAAGCAACTAATTGTAGTTCACTAAAAGACAATGACTCACAAAATAAACACAGACCATGAAGGATAAACCAACCAAATGCTTACCATGACTATAAATGACCAAGGGTCAGGGTCAGTTTAATGACTAATCAACTTATTGGCCTCAATATAATTGGATTTCATTGTTGTTTTGTGTTCCATTTGATGTCGACTTAGTCAAGTGGCAACACTTTGCTTGACGGGCTTTTACCGTCATTGGTTTGTGAATTGTATTTGTTTACCTCAGTGCGTTGTTTAATTTACTAATTTTGCTTATTTTGTTCAGTGTTATTAATTTGCTGTGTGTTTGTCAATTACTTTATATGTAAAATTTCCTTTGGTGAAGTAATCAATTCCAAATTGTATTCCTTTGTATGTGATTTCATTTTATTCTGGCTAGCATTAATGTTAGTATTTAGTTATCTCCATTTCTGTAATGGAAACATAATTGAGTATATAATTGTGTTGTTTTTACCCATCCGTCGACTATCCCAGTTGCAGGTACCCGTAAGCATGGCCATAGAAAAATATCCTAAGTATTTAATTTAATTTAATTTAAACGCTTTTTACGATTACGTTGGAGTAATAAGGGCTTGCGGCCGTTATATGTGGTAAGAAAAACCCCTTTGCAGGTGCTCAATGAAAGAGTTTCAATCCTCAAACAAATAATACAACTTCCACCAAAACCTAATACCTGGTATTTATTCAGGCACTAGAAAGTGTTTCGATCTGTATTCAATTTCTTTGTGAGGATTTGGTGTATACGAAAGGGAATATAGTGGTTTGGGGAAAGAAGGAAAGAACAGCAAAGGTGGAATAACGAATCGGAGATTAAAGAAAGATTCGGCCTTGTTATTATTATTTTGAAAACGAGCAGACTTTAAAAAACCTTTTACATTGAAAATGTGTTGGACGTTTAGGCTCGATATATTCGTATTATTGCCTTAAATGAACCATCTGTTGACGTTATCCAGCTTCTATCGTGTCTGTGAAGGACACATTTCGATGAGATACCACTCAATTGAACAGTGAAGTGTGAGCGTCAAAATGCCTACGCTATTTTCGTCGTAATTGTCTGGGTTTTCATATATTATTAACATGTTGTTGATGCTCATTTGACCTTTAGATTGAAACATGTAAAAGGTTCACAGGATTACCTGTTCGAATATAATTGTCCCAATCTGTCAAGATTGTTATATAAATAATAAATTAAGACCTTGTTCCACATTTTGTTTTTTGTTATCTTATTTTAAAGCAGTGTTATTAATTAATGTATATTTCCTACACTTTAATCCATTGAGGGTTCAAATTCTATTTAAAGGGGAGTGCTCCCTTGGCCAGATTATTAGCATTACGTACATGCCATTGTCATAGCTGAGATCCGATTGCAAGCAGGTATAATACTTAATTTCCTGGATACAATAACATAATTCTTATATAAGGAGAAACAGATCTATCATTGCCACAGAGATATAATTAGGATTTTCGATTGCAACTATAGAACATGGATTTGCATGTGCTGACGTTATCATGCTCACGCTTCGATCGTACGTTCATTACACGTTCACTATCCGTCCTCTAGCTGAGGACAACGCCAAAGTGGTCAAATCTATGTCGTCGTCGTCGTCACCAAGAGAACGGTAGACAATTGACCTATATAGACAGGTTGTACATATATTTTGTGTGCAGGGGGTCACTTTTTGTAGCGACTTTAGGCAGGTTGGTTGTTATAAACTGGTGGCCACTAAGACGGATTTAATTTGTATAGTAAACACGGAATGAGTGTAGAGAGGAGCCCAATTGTTACGTTATCCTCGCACCAGTCTAAGTTACACTAAGTTGTAAGAAAAAACCTTAGTTAGAAGTATAGTTATAGCTATAATTACTTGATGTTTTAACTATGACCTTTCTTTTCTACTACATTTCATTATCATACTATACTTTAATATGGCTATTATTTGACTCTTATTACTACTACTGCTACTGCTAAGTAGTATAGTATACTACTACTATTACTACTTCTACTACTACTACTACTACTACTACTACTACTACTACTACTACTACTACTACTACTACTACTACTACTACTACTACTACCACTACCACTACCACTACCACTACCACTACCACTACCACTACCACTACCACTACCACTACCACTACCACTACCACTACCACTACCACTACTACTACTACTACTACGACTACGACTACGACTACGACTACGACTACGACTACGACTACTACTACTACTACTACTACTACTACGACTACTGCGACTACTGCGACTACTACTACTACTGCGGCTACTACTACTACTACTACTACTACTACTACTACTACTACTACAACTACTACTACTACTACTACTACTACTACTACTACTACTACTACTACTACTACTACTACTACTACTACTACTACTACTACTAACTACTACTACTACGACCGATATATTCGGTACCATGTGGAACTATTTTCTTCTTCTCTTATATATCTATAACTTGAAATATTGTAATTATAATGCCTTTTTAACTATTAGCTTGCCAGGGATATAGGCATCTTAGAGAGAGATATAATTATCAACTGGGGAAAAGGCAACAGTCACAATAGTTCTTCAACGATTACTATGTATATTCTCACCCCAGCAATGCAACTCGCTTCCTACATGTCCTATGTCGAGAAAGAATGCCAACAATATTAGTGGGGCTTATATAGTTAGAACAGGCTGACCCCTCTTTGCCACCCCCCCCCCCCCCCCCCCCCTCCACCCCAATCTGACTCGACCATAAATCGTCACCGACTGGAATTATACTGGACGATAATAAACGTACAAATGTCTAATAATTGTCTTTCTTTGCTAACAGAAATACCGGCGAATCCCCCGAAGCCGAAAGCAGTGATGGACCCAACATCGGCTCCTCAAGGTAAGATGCTCCTCTTTTTATATGAAAATAATTATAAACCTATTCTGATGTCGTTGATGCTATGTCAGTAATGACTGAGTCGTTATCACATACTCGAGCGAGTAGAAACGGCGTATGTGCACAACCATACACAAATACTATGCTTACAGGGCTCATGCTTACAAGCTTAAACGAATTCAATATATTACACTAAACCTCTAACTCCCTGGCCCTTCAAGGATGTCCACCCCTCACCCCCCCCCCCCCCCCCCCCTCCCGCCATCGGCCTTCAAAACAACAACATATAAACCACTTTTTTGTTGATTATTACTTCTCTTGTCATTCATCCGCCATGCATCAGAATGGAACCTAAGGGCTAAAGAAATTGACAAAGGGTGCTAATGGTAAACCCGAACCATCTATAAAATAAGGGAAATCATCTCCCATAATACCACAATAAACGTTTATGATACATGCATATAATCGCGATAATGGGTACGTGTCACGGATGTTTATGAAAAACCGGTAAATACGTGATATTTAACCGAAACCAATCGAATCTTTCCCTCACCAAATGGCCATCAAGGCATCATACGCTTTTATCCGAAAGATAATAAACATTTCGTTGCAAAACTACCAAATTAATTATTGGTTTACCGGTTTATGCGAAGTTGCGGGTGAGGATGTTTGGTGATGTATCTGTCACTGATAAGGCCAGATAGTATACAGTCAAGCTTCCTTCCATAAACTCATACGCAGAAGGACACGTAATTTGACCTAAAGATGAAACAACGAATTGTAGCTCAGATTCGTGGATGCGAGGGGTGCCAACTATATTTCGATAACGGAACTGTTTTTTTTCATCCATTCTAAGGATATTCAAATATCAATACAGATATGTGACAAGTTCAGATTCGTGCTAAACATACTAAAAGAAAGAGTTAGAGGGATAATCGTAATGATAGCTATACTCTCTTATGCGATGAACAACGACAAGAGACGTGTAATGTGGTTTAGGACCTATAAAGGCCTCGTCTAACATCATCCGCAGAAAATACATATTCCTCACATTGTTATCGTATATTTCGGTTTGGAATGCGATTACGTATTTTGTTAGAGAGCGTAGGACAAAGTAATTCGCAATCACGAGTCATGACGAGTTGAAAAGAAACTTATAATCGAGGTGACCAGAAGAACCAGAAAGTGAAAGGATAGATTTCTGGGTCAATCAAACCAATCAAAATATCGAATTGTCTTTTTTTGCTAACCCAGTCCAATCCCTGGTTGTATTCAGTTTTGTTTTATTCGGGAGAAGAAGGTTAGGTTTGCTTCTTGGATTGAATTGAAACCGAGAAAGTTCGTTTACAGGGTGTAGGGAAGAAGCGCCAACCGGACGCCTCTTGGACCAATTTGCTGTGACCCTACTTGTGACCCTTTCACGCAGATCGTGTCAGAAGTAATGAGATATGGGAGTTCAGCGGGCAAAATATATTACATACAATACAGGGACACGTTCATTCAGTGCCAGAAAGGTGTATGTTGTACGCATCGTTCATTTTTGTGGAAGATCAGACATGTCAGAAATGGAATATTCCATTGGCAAAATATAATGCTACGCATGACAATCGTTCATTTTGTGGAAGATTGAAAAGAAAACGAACTTGATGGAGGACGAAAACTTAGCAAGATTGTCTATTATAGTGTTTAAATAATATTTAACAAAAATGAAACAAAATGCCTACACATACATGTATCATTCAGTTCAAATTGGAGATTTGGAAAATAAAAGCTACAAAATCATCTGTTCACACGTTCCGTAATTCCGGCCATAGTGAAAGCATCGAGGGGTTTTGGTCGCGGTTACTGATTCATCAGCGAACGACCACATTGACAGGCCTTCGGGTTTGTCTAGGAGGGTGCTGTCAGTGGTAAACCGATTTGACACGAGAACCCAACACATTAATGCAGAGATCATTCTACATATTGAGCTTTTCCGGGAAAAGGCTTCCAGCCAATCTCTATCTCATTACCACGTACGGATCATGTGGGTTAACTCGATGGTCTTTCCGTTGTAGGCTATCATATTTAAACTTAAAGACATGAAGAAAGTGGTATAATCATAATTGTATAAACGCGTAGCTTAAAGGATACTTTTTCAAAATCAAAGAACATGCCTGTATGCCCCTTTGCCTGGAAATAATTTGATTGATTATTGGAGCAAGAAGGCGTCATGTACAATCAGGATAGCGAATGTGTGAGTTGAATTATAACCTCCAACCAAACTTCGAAATAAGATACAGGGCTTTACAAAAATGATTTGTAAGTCTTGCAGCTATATTTTTTCTGCAGCCAAACGAAATCGTCTCATTTGAAAAGGAATGTTCAAGAGAAATTCATCATTTTATATTATTCTGTGACGAAAAGTGGGGTCAAATTCAGTGACAGAATAAAGAGGCATTAAACTATATCATATACAAATGAAGGCATGCAAAAGACGGAGACGAGACGCGATAGTTGGCGGGGGACTATATCGTGGTTTATCAATTTAGATTTTAATTTACTAAAACAAACAAATCCGTGATGTCATATAGGTACACCCCCGTTTGCTAAGTCAAATTACTAGGCGCCTAGTCGAAGAGACAATTAACCCCACAAACCATTTAACCCTCCCGGTACCACACCATGGAAAGACCATAGGGTTACTACAGGTATGATGTATCCATGGTATTAAAAGGTGATGGCGAATTTCGCCTTGACTCCAGGCGACTTTGGCCGTGGTCCCATGTCCTGTCAGCCCATGCCAGCAATTCGGAAACAAATAATTAGCTAGCTGTTGGCACGGGCACCTAGTATAACAGATAGACCCACTGAGCTCTCGATTCAAATTCTGGATAGCACATTGATTGACAAAAAGTGACTCCTCGGTTCCCCCATCGTCAACGTTGATTGTATAGTCATGGGAACACCGGTGCCTTAATGTGTTCCTGTCACTGAGTGAGGGCTCTTAGGCATTGACAAAAGCACTCAAACTGTTATAATAGGGTGCAAATTTTCCAAAGTTGACCCTATTCTGAAAAACGTTTCCATAGAAGCAACCCAACCAAATCCTTACGTAATTTATGCCATGTAGGATGCTTTTCAAAATATATTAATTTGGTCAATCGTTATGAGTTATGGTAACGAAATTGATTCGCGCGATTCCTGTCGATTTGTTCAGTCAATGGTATGGGCTATGGTCTGAGGGCGGGGGCATTTGGGGTGTGGTTTCGGGGACATGTTAGGGGGCAGTTTCATATTTGGCAGGGAAACGGTGACGACGAAGGAAAGCGTGGATTTACTACCTCAATTCGACAAGTATTATCTAAACAGACAGGCAAAACAAACACAACGTGGACAACATGCGGCGTATCCAATGACGTGCGTTGTGATGAAGAGGGTTGGACAGTTTTTCTTCATTTAGGAACGGAAATAAGAATGGATTTCAATTACGTTTCTTTTACGGGATGAAGGATAACAACACACTACACTATATTGCCCCAACTAAAGGAATTTGACAAACATAAAACCATACATATTGTATTCATATCCTATGATTATTTATACTCATGGCTAGCCATAATAATATACTATAATATCTATATTATATTGTTACATTATTATGATCATGCATTACACATACAACAATCTTTATGTGATTGATTGTTATCAAGGATGTTACATGCATAGGGCCCCGTTCAAGAAAGAGCTGCAATCGATTGTATAGTAGCGATTAATTGCAAATCTCAATATGTGTGACTAAAATTATGGTTTAAATGTGCATACTATTTGTCTGACTTGCAATGAATTGCAACTTCACAATCGATTGCAACTCTGCAACGATGTATTAGGCATTATGTAACCATGGCAAGTAAACCAAGACCTCCCAGGACAACGCAACATTGCAGTACATTATGTGACTCATTCTTTTTGTATTTTTCTTTCGACATTATTGATTCAAATGTTATCAGATTTGTTATGAGCGACAAGCTATTTGTATTCTAATAAATATAAATTTATTTCCGAATGTATACATTTTATATTTTCTCTCCATCTCATTTGCAGTCGGTGAATGTCCAAGAACTTGTGCTGGTTCGACGAGAAAAATCAGTCAAAATAAATACTGTAAAAAGGATTACGGTAAGTACACAATCAACTAATTACTCATAATATAAATCTGGATGACGACCTGAATGCATGGAAGCTGACTTTGCATTATATTAATGATGTTCGCCATACAACATTTCTTAAAGAGATAGAGAGTTTCCCATCAAATAAGTTCAAATAATACCCCAAAGAATGAATTTTTGTTAGAATTTTGAATGTGCAATATATGCGCTGCGCTCGCACTTTCTGTATGATCCCCTCCCCACTTTTCATCTCCGCTTATTAAAGGAATGTGTGGTCACCCTTCCCTCCAGTTCTCTGTTCATAATAGAAAGGTCTAATATTGCCACTGGCAATATAGAAATAAGAAGAATTCCTTAAACTACCCTTCAATTCTTGAGAGGTGAGAAAAGGTGAAAAATGGGACAAAAAGTGATATAAAAGAGAAGGATGAATATTTCTTTCCTTTTAACCACTCGTTCTTCTCATTTTATCACGCCTTTCTCTCTTCATGACATTTCCGTGAGGAATTATGATTCTTCTGCATTTTTGTGGCGGTTTGGTAATCGTCATGATTTGGATGGAAGGCGGCTTAGACAGGTGAATGAGGACGGTATCGAATGTTTCCCGTCTGTTGTGATAGCCTCGTCATGGCCCGGGGCCATGTATTAAAATATGATGGTTCCCTTTTCCTTCGGAGGTCATGTTACAGCTATAGTCAGTCAGTCGTACTCCCTAGTCCCGCGCGTTTGAACGTGAGAAACGACTGGCGCACGAAGCCTATCCAAAACTAGACGAGCTGGTATGCGCGTTTCTCTTTTCTAACACCCAGACGTGAGACCTTATCAAAGGCTTTGTAACAACCACTTAACCAACACTTCATTCGCATATTCTACTTAAGTCCACATGATTTATAGAATATACTGCAGTGTAAAACATTATCATGATTATGGGCTAATTATATTTGAAAAATTGCATGAGATCATAATTATTGCAACAAAACTTTTTTTTAATGCGAACAGACGATAATAACGCAAAAACGTAATGTAAAATGTGTTGAAAATGTATTTGAACGTCAAATTGGTCAATAGTGTTTTGTAACTATGCAGCAAACTGAGAAATAAGTTTGGATACCTTCTTTCCCGCGTGAAAACAATATATCCCAAGGAAAATAACTGTAACAAGTTACTGTGACCACACGCACGGGTATATCTAGATCAACGTGCTTGACATACATTAAATGTCGGCCGACCACAAGATCGATAGAGAGTGGTTCACATCAGGGCTGCGTTTGCATTTAAAATGGAATAGTTAATAAGAGGAAGAAGGAAAACTGACCTCCTGTGCGAAATACTGCCCCCCCCCCCCCCCCACCCTGTCCCCTTTTTTTTTGGGGGGGGGGGGGGAAGTTAATAAACAAAAATAAAGTATTTCGACTAACGCTGCCGCCGTCACAGAAAATAATAGCATTACCTACCGCCCCCCCCCCCTCCTCTTACTGTCCTTTTTTTAAGGGGGGAGGGGGGAGAAGTTAATACACACCTCCCCTCCCCCCTCCTCACCAGCTCCCTCCTATAGATGCATAGAACAATGCATGACATATTTTCATTGCCGCCTTTGCTCACCCTGTTCTGTCAGGCTATCTTCATGATCTTGAGGAACGTTGTCTCCTTCCCACTTTGCTCCTATCCAGCTCGATCCTGATGCCCTCTCCTCCTGAAGAAATATTTTTGCGAACCCTGTGTACATGGTGTATACCCACTGCATTTGTCCTTCAGCAAGACAATTAATCCACCATTCATGCCATTTGCTGCTCTCTACCCAGGTGTATAAATGGGTATCATGGTCGGGTGTTAATAAGCCTTGCGACATTGGCAGCATATGGCTAGAATGCTCCCGGGGAGTTGAGAAAGTAAGCAATATCATTGTATGGGTTGTACCTGATGAACATGACATTGGCAATAATAGCGCCAGGAGTGTTGCATCATGACATACATAACTGCACAAAAAGCCATTACTATTATGATAAAATGTATTTACAGTTTTTCAAAATTATGCTCTCTCCTCAAGGAAAACCTTGTCCTCACTCCCTTCGATGTTACTGGTCCACTCTTTCTTTTCGCATTCACGCATTTTTCACGCATTTCTCTCTGTGATATTTGCGTTCCTCTCCGTAATGAATTATTATTTTCAGCAATTTTGTAGCGGTTTGGAAATCGTCTTGATTTGGATGGCTGCAGGGGAAAACATTGTGTGTCCCCCCCCCCCCCCCCCCCCTTCGCCTTTTTAGGTTGATATCAGTTACTCCATGCATTAGGTGACGTGTATGTGCCTACTTTATAAAAGTGCAAGATAAATTTGCTTTCTGCAGTAGGCAGATACATTTGTGGCTGAATATTCATAATTCGCGGTCACTGTGACCGGGTGGTTATTTCTGGGGGAGCTCGTGTATTTAATAATTATATTCACCGAGTTCTGAGAAAAGCTGACCAATGAATCCTATTAATGCAAACATAACTTGTGATAACGTGATACGAGAGAACCCATCATGGCGTAGCTACGGGAGGGGCCCGGGGGGAGGGGGGGACGGGCATGCCCGCGGTTTGTCTCGATTTATTCGAATCAAGTAATCGAAACATGCATATAATTATTATGCATAATGTATGACATCAAAGACCCAGATTAAGTATTTCATTCTCGTTCTATTTCCCCACTGTGCAGTGATCCACGCGCACGTGTTATCGCGAGACATGGAGGAGGACTGGGTGCGCTTCACCGTCAACATCGTGACGGTGTACAAGCGTGGCGACCAGCGGATCCGGCGCGGCAACCACTTCCTCTACGTTCGACACCAGGACCTGACGTGCAAGTGCCCCAAGATCCGACTGCGGCACCGCTACCTGATCCTCACCGACGAGGACAACTCCGCGGGCCGCGACGGCATCGTCATCGACAGCAAGAGCATCGTCTTAAAATGGCGGGACGAGTGGGACATGCGGATGCGCAAGTTCCAGCGGGAGCAGAGGCGGAACAACTGCTAGACCAGGACTAATGTAAACTAGGCCAGGACCAGCTAGACGATGTTATATATAGTAGGCCTACTCTCATCGGTATACGAGTTATCTATAGAACAACTGCAGATCTCCCGTTTTCCTACTTTCCTCATCATCTTGCGTTTCTCTCTGGCCGGAGATTGCATTATACGGAAGATAAGAATTGCTTTATTTTTGGATGGACGTCTTAATACGCAAGATGGCGTGCAACTGGGGGGCAGGGAAAAACGGTGAGAAAACCTCCTCCCCCTTTGCAATAAGACCTCTGTTATCACAGCTTTAATGTACTGTACCAGCATTCAGCAAGCTTGCAAGGTGGACATTATTGGTGCTCCTAACGTGAATAACTGTCAAAGCTTGCAACTAGCACTGCGTCCGTGCTAACTCTAAAAAAATCCAACAAAGCAGAGCTCTATGGAAAAAAAAACTTGTTTTGTATAGTGCAGAATTGCACAACGAGCTCTGTCGGAGTTAAGTGAAGCTCACTCGTAGCTCAATATTATGTACTATATGTCATGCAAAAGAGAGGCGGAGATGTTTATTGTAAAGATGTCATATTGTATCGAGACAAACCGTGGAACATCTGAGTAGGAACATCACCTTAAAGTGAGAAAGCAAGAGAATTCAATATTTTTCAAGCGAGGAATGATAGTTTTCTGACTGTGTTGCATACAAATATTATATTTTTTGACAGAGAAAATATAAAACGGTTGGAATTTGATTCGCAGGTCCGGAACGATGTTTAGCATGCAGGCTGTTCAATTTCACAGGAGAATATACTGCAGAAGTTTGATATGTGATAAGTATTTGGCGATGGTGTAAACGGTGTGTTTGTCCTAGGTGGAAAATTTATTTTTTGAATGCATCTATAAGGCCCAATATATCCGACACACATTTGCACTGTTCTATCCCGCCATTGATTGTCATCTCCCGTTGTTCATTTTGAGTCTGTCATATCACAGGGGTGCTGTGTTGTCCAAGACGAACTTAAAGGAACTGCGTCATCAATTGTAAAAAAAAATTTAAAAAGGGAACACGTTTATAGAGTATTGCCATGTCTTTATGAACGACATGTGGATTCGTGCGTGTGCGCAACAATCCTTCGTGTGTAGCGTATGCCACACGAGCGTGCGATGCGCGTATCAACCGTGGCGCCTACCCGAAAGCTCTATGTGAGATTTACGAGGATGCAGTCTCTTTAAGTTGAGAATAATTTTCTGAAAATGGACCGTATCATTCTCAAATCAACTCCAATCGTCATCACAATCAATGTCTATGTCTACATGACGATTTTTCTGATCGTATGCTATTTCTATATTTGGGAAAAGCACATGATGCAAAGTTCATGAAGGCTTTTTGTTAATATTGTTTTGTTATAACTATTGTGAAAATGTGATTGTTATGGTGACTTTAGAATAAAAATTACCCGAAATCGGTCCTAGCGCATTTAGGAATATGTTAATTGGATTTCATGAGTGATCGTATGCTAGATCTAGAAATAGTCACTGTCATTCGATTTTTAATTGCTTGTAATTAAGTATCATAACAACAAAAACCGCTATAATGATTTAGTATACAAAATCCAAAGCAAAGTATATATTTTACCAAATATATCAATCAGATGTTGTGTTCGTGTCTTTTGGAGAAACATGAATGTCGATCTACTTAATATGTTTGTTGTTTTTTCTTTTTCGTTGTGATTTTGTCGTAGTTTGCCAAATTCCACCCAGTAGAGCATCTGATGGGTGGGGTGTAGAATTCATTTTGCCAAACGTGATTATAAAATTAGAAAATATAGCTATTAACCATAAAAGTAGTTAGCTGATAGATATTCTAACATGGCTAATAATTGGTAAATGAAAAAAGTGTTTGGAGAACTTGGCATCGATTGTATTACATTTTCTACGAGTACAAACAATTGATATTATATAATATATGTGACGTTTTGATTATTGTCAATGTGTATAAAATATACTTATTATGGCAATGCGTCGTTGTGATGTCATAAGTGTTATATATTTTCTTGGTTGCTATTTATATATAATTATATATATTTTACATTGTAAATAAGTCTCTCTGTAAAAAATAATAATGTCACGTTTGGCTCATGTTGTAGGTAAAGTACCAATGTGGCGTGAGTAGGCGTTAAATTGTCACATTGTGGTGGCTAAAAGGCGGAAAACACTAATATTGGAGAATTAATCCTTACCCACCCCCCCCCCCCCCCTCTCTCTCTCTGTCTCTCCATGTGTATATGTTAATTATGGTTGATATGCTTTATATGCTTTATTGTATGTCTGTACAGAGCATTATGGATATTCATTATGTCCGTGTCACTATTGTTGTATTTATATAGTTGTCATGGTAACGGTATACATAAAGCCAGTGTCAACCAAGGTCAAATATTTTTGTTTAAATCCATAACGTCTTCATTTAAGTTGTGTCACTGTACATAGTACATTTAAACGCATAGTTGATAATCTCTGGCGCATTTGATGATAGAATAAAGGTGTTTTAAAATCACATCATTGTTAGATTTGTAAATTAGATATCACGATTAAAAAAGACACACGTGCGAGTATAACAGCATTATTTTGATTTTCAGTATTTGTACAGAACAAATAACTTGAATATCTGTCTTGAAAATATTCCATTATAGTGTCTATGTGGGTCTCAAATGTTAGCTATCAATATTTAAATCACACTTATATATTATTATTGAAAACATTTGGAAATTATACATTTATTTAAATGTCATTATTGTAAAATAATGTAGTTTATTGTTTACTTTTGACCTGATATATGAACACATTGAATATTTCAGACCATTAAAAAAAATCACTAATTACATATGTCGTTTGTGGATAATTTATTTTATATAAAGGCTCATGATGATATGGGCGTGAAAGGTTATTATGTAATGAAAACAAAAATAATATGAAAATACGAAAATATCAGTCTATTTACAATCGTGTTTAGAATTTATAACAGCTATTTCACAATGCTGATCGGTTACAAAATGTAGAATTATTTTGGAAATATGTCTATACATATGTCGTTTATTTTTTACACTGAAAAGTTTTGGTGCACTAATGTGTCATAATCTGTATTGTTGCATAAAATATAGTTGTAATAACTATGTACTTATATTTAGATTGCATAAATATTGTTCTTTGTAGCACATTGCTGTGTCTAATACCTTTGTTTTCCCTTCGGTGGTAAAGAAGACTTCCTGAATCTTTAACATGTCCTTAATCTGACAATTTTAGTGTAATTAATTAATTCCTTTTTATTGTGATTTATGTTATTTATGTTGTTTATATGTCATATTAGTGAGGTAGCGCAAGTTTTGTGATGTGTTAAATAAGATATAGGTGTAAATATGATTTAATGGCATGGCCTGGTCTATCAGAAATTTAATTTGGAATATAGGGAAAGTTTACTAAAATATAGTTAATAAATAACTATAGCTATATATTAACCATTATTGTGGTCAGTAAGTACTATTTTTTTTGTTCCCCATACCTCTTTAAAGAAATACTATTAATCTCTAGTATCATTTACTTTGGATTTAAAGAAAATTGTCTTCAACAAACTCGTCAGTTGTCAGTTTTTCTTTCTTTGTATTTAATTCATTGATCTGTTATTTCGAAATAATACATTAAACTGATAAAAGTATAACAAGATTATGAGACACTATATAGAAATTGTTCCACCAAAAGCGAATTCCGCGAGATTATGAAAACTATTAGACCTAATGAAATCTTAGATGTCTAGTAGAGTTGTGCATATTAAATATGGTGGTATTTCTGTGGATGATCTATATCTTATTCATTTTTTCTCGATTTTTGTTCTTCTTCAATTGATAGAATAAAGAAATTTATTTTCAGGGAAACCAGCGACCATCAATCGCTTTAATGAAAAAAGAAAGGATTTCAGTGTATATTTTTAAGCTTACGATGTCAGTGTTTATTGATTATATATATTATATATTTGTATAGCTGGAAAACATAATTATCATATCATGTGATACATATTAAAAAGCATCAATGTATTCGTGAAATTAAAATTGTGGCCAAATCTACACTAAGTTTGTGAAGACTATCAATGTTTGTGTATATTAAAATTGACATCTTTTGTAAAAAAAAAAAAAAGTTGTTGTCTCTGTTAATTTTCTTTAATTTGTTAATATTTAGTTTGTTTATGATTAGGAGGCTTAGGCGTAGGAGGCGGGGGCTGAGGGGCCTGTAGTCCCCCCCCCCCCCCTGAAGTTTCAAAAACGGACATAATCCGGCGAAAAGCAGCTCAAATTCAGGCAAAACTAAGGTCATATTCGGTCAAAGTCATGTTACATTCGGGCAAACTAATGCGGTTCTAGAGCAATACAACGTAATTTTCGGGCAAAACCGTTCCATATATGGGCAAAATCATGTTATTTTCGGACTTGACCATAAACAACATAATTTTCGGGCATCAAAGAGGCAAAGACCTTTTTTTATCTTGGGGGGGGGGGGGGGGGGTGCTTTTCAGGACTGTGGGAAGGGTAATTATTCGGGGAAATATCTTGGGGCCCCCCTGAGAAATATGTGCTCCTACGCCCATGTTGGGAGGTGTGTTTGAAACAAACGGAACATTCCTGATTACCGGATATCCGTCCTATTAAATCGAAGCATAAATAAGATGCGATTACGGTAGGCCGAAATAAACATTAACTATTAAATTAATGTTTGGGCAGAATTATATATCAAAGTTTATTCTCGACTCCCACCAATAAAGTCAAGGCGACCGGTGATTATAACTTAGGTATTAGTTAAAACTGATTTTTAGCATTTTTAGCAAGTTGATTTTCACTTTATTGATAACGACAAGGAAACGGCTGATTATCGTATCAAAGCTTATAATATAAAGAAACAAAAAACGTTTTAAATAATGTTTGCGAGAGTGTTTGCCAACCTATCCTACTATCCTACTAAGCTCTCACTTAGAAGTAGCCTAAATGCATGATTATTATGAAGTAGCCTATATAGATTTAGCTTCAGATTCAACCATGTACCTTACCGTAAAGATGGAACATATTTACACTGCGCAATTATCGTCATATCAATCATAATTATGTTATAATCATATTTTAAGCCCGAAGCCAGGATTTTCCAAATAGGGACCGAGAGCGATCGTGGCCGAGACCGAGACCACTGGTTGATTGATCGATTGATTAGGGGCAACCTTATGTATTTCTTTTTTTTTCTCTCAAAATGTTTCCATTATGTTGTTTTTTCTTCTTCAAATTGTAGAGGGGGGGCACAGACCCCCCCCCCCCCCCCCCCACCCCACGCCCGGTCCCAGTACTGGCCCTTATCATGCTCGTCTGGGTGGCTGTTCGTCCATCTGGCAGCGTACATTGCACACGATGTTCGACTGAATTTGAAATGTTGACACGAGGATTTCCTCCTCACCTCCTGAACACAAATATGAAATGAATGAAACGTCTCTTTTAGCCACCGTGGGAGGGGGCGAGTTGTTGCATAGGCGGGGACGTTCAGTTGGATTACTTATTAAGCAGTCACGGGAAGCTGTACAGTGGTTATAGCATTATATAATCCATTTTTACCACGTTGATTATATGACCTCTCAAAAAATCATTATACTGCGGGTTGTGGTAGCATTTATACTTACTGGTGATGTTTATGACAGTGATGATGATGGTGATGACGGTGATGACGATGATGACGATGATGACGATGACGATGACGATGACGATGACGATGATGATGATGATAATGATGATTATTATATGACGATGGTGACTATGATAACGATGACGATGACAAGTTGATTATGTGGACGATGACGATGATGATGAGGACGATAAGGATGATGGCAATGATGACGATAATGACGATGACGATAACGATGATGATTGTAAGACAAGTAATTGTACGATCTAAAATTGGGTTATTCCACATCCACAAGATCAAAAAGGGGCAAGGGGGTGCTTACATCAGGATATACGCAATGTGAAGGGGATCCGATCTAAATGGCGTAATTAAGATCAAGGCTATGGCAAATTGAAGCAATCAGAGAGAGGCAAATGGTGAAGCAAATGGAACTTGGCGCTCCATCTCACTCATTTATTTCTCAGAAAGGAGAAAATATTCAATTTCAAAATTGTGTTCCGATTACAGTACTGGGGTGCGTTCCATCAGAGTAGAGTAATTATATGAGAAGTGTAAACGTGTAAAATTTAGCAGGGGAAAATAATGTTGGGGGACGAAGGGGCAACAAATCAACGTGTGATGCTTGATAGCCCAATGGACACTTCACTTGAAAATACATATTCGCTAAATGTTAATTGAATTTCATTTTATGTTTAGCTCCACTATTACCACAACCAATGGCATAGGGTGGTTAGGCTGGTTGGGTGGGGATGGGGGAGAGGGGGTTGGTTGGCGAATTATTGGGGGCACACATTATATTTTTCTTTATTTTTTCTTCAAATTCAAACATTCTTTTATTTTTTTCACAGATTTTCCTTTTATTTTGTTTATTGTTTGTTTAACCCCATACAATAATCCTAAACCTAACCCTAACTTACCAGAGCCCAAACAGGGCAATTGTCGCCCGGTCAAATGCCTTGTCATCAATAAGAGGAGAAAGTCAATAATAATAATGGGGGCACACATTATGTTTTTCTTTATTTTTTCTTCAAATTCAAGCATTCTTTTATTTTTTTCACAGATTTTCCCTTTATTTTGTTTATTGTTTGTTTAACCCCATACAATAATCCTAAACCTAACCCTAACTTACCAGAGCCCAAACAGGGCAATTGTCGCCCGATCAAATGCCTTGTCATCAATAAGAGGAGAAAGTCAATAATAAAATAATTCTAGGGCCCCGTTGCAGAAAGAGATACAATCGATTGTAAGTTACAATTTATTGTAAGTCAGAAAATTTGCGCATTTCAACCAATCAGATTTGCACATGTAGAACATATGATCTGACTTACAATTAATTGTAACTTACAATCGATTGTATCTGTTTCTGCAACGGGGCCCTGATCTAGCAAACTAATCACAGTGGAACCTCTTTATAACCAGGTTCCAAACATATAATGATGGGAAATACAAACAAGGCAAATACAGGGTATAAATGAAACACACACATACACACACACACCCACAAACACACATGCACACACACATGCACACACACACACACACACACACACACATTAACACATAAGTACACGCACGCTCGCACACAAACGTACGCGCACACACACATTCACTTAACACTTACAAAATTGAAGCTTTCAAGTACAGTGAAATTAAATAACTATCGCATATTTTATTCATCAACACATTATCACTTATCAACAAACGTAAATTACAACATTACCATTGTTTCCTTACATGTGCAAAAATATAGATTGAGCTATTTGATAATGTACAAATAATATTTCCTTATAATTTAGCATTTGCTGTACAAAAGGGTCGCTATTCATAATGGCTTGACACATAAGGGTCGCTATTTACCATTTGAAAAAGGGTTCACTGTTCATAAGGGACATTGTTAATAAGGGTTGCTATACATATTCTAAGAAAAGGGCCGCTGTTCATAATTCTATGAAAGCAAGGGTCACTATTCATCATTCCCATTGAGGGTCACTGCTTATAAGGGTCGCTATTCATAACAAAATCAGGCTTGCTCCAATCTTCACGTTTATGAATAGTGACCCTCAATTTGAATTATGAATAGTGACCCTTCCTATGCATTACGAGTAGCTATCCTATCAATCAGGTTTTTATGCCTTTATGAACAGCGACCCCTTTTTCGTTTAATCATTAGCAGTCCTTCAGTATAGGTAAATATAACATTATAAACAGTGCCCCTTATAAATAGCGACCCTTATGACTAATAACCCTTATGAATAGCAAGGTTACCCCTTTCAAGCTCGAATCTTCATCTATTGATCAATTAAAATTTGTTTCCTAAACATACAAATATATATCACACACATACACACACACACATACATACATAAATGCATACATACATACATAAATGCATACATACATACATACAGATAGACAGGCATTTACATAAATTCTCCTTTAACTTTCTTATTGTTATACAAGAACATAATAAGGTAAATTATAAAATTAACAAATAGTCTAAACTCTAAAGATGCTTTGAAAGATTGTGGCAACAAGCCTAACATCAAATCTCATTTTATATATCGAATTGCACCAACAAGTTTTGAACAAACTTTGAGACCTTTTATCATAAATTTATGAACAAAAGTAGATTCAAATCATGACAAAATCCAACGATTTACATAATATGCATTTGGAATGCAAAACCTATGTAAACTTATACAATGAACGTGTATTAAAGTGATATCATCTTGCAAAGTATTATTATAAATATGTGAATGTTAATACTTATTTTGATCGAATAAATGAATGCATGTTCATCTTAACCCGCACAATTTGAATCAAATGTAATAAACAGCAAGTTTGGTTCACATGCATGTAGTGGTAGGCTTATTAATTGGGAGGCAAATATCTATCTTTCAATGTAATTGTTTAAAGGGATAGTACAATTCTTGTTTAGAAGGTGCTTCAATAACTAATTAATTTGTGAGGTAATGAAAAACTAAGTGTAATATTTGTAAGGGCACATGCTTTTAAAGACAAAATAAACTTTGTTTGATCCAAATCAGTTCAGAAACCATCTGAAATATCCATAAATATAATCATCCGACTGGAATAAATGTTAGGCAGGGCCCTTACATTAATTGTATAATTTAAGAAAATATTTCTGAAGCCTACGCATTGTGGTAAACATATTTAAAAGTGGCTTTTAAATTGTTTCTGATGATCTCTCTATTGAATCATGATTTTTATCAAACATCACATTTACAATTATTGATGAGAAATTTTGGAAACTTCCAGGTGTCTAGAGGGCGCCCTCTTGTGGTAGCAGCAGCTTAGTTGAATAAATACTGCCTTCTACCTTACCCATTTATAATGATAGTCTAACATTTCAGCATAGTTTGATTATATCGTTTAGTTTTTAATGATAACTTAAAATGTTTAGCTAATATAAATTCTAAGGCATAATCCTCAGCTGGTTGACATCTCTCTACTCAAAGTGGTTACCGTCTGCCAGAGGTGTTCTGGGGAGTGTTGCGACCCCCCCCCCCCCCCCCCCCGATCTTGTAGGTCAGTGCTCTGCTCTTCGCACAAATCCATCCAAGTTCAAAGTTCAAAGTTCAAAGTTCAAAGTTCAAAGTTCAAACCTAGGCTGTGTCTCTCAGATGTTGACTATAAATTAATGGCGGTCCCAGACAGATGCGCATAATCCCAAATATGGCAGGGCCCAAATAAAGCTCTGACCCACTGGTCAGAGCAGAGGACACCAAAAATGAGCTCCGGAACACTGAAATTGCTTTAAAGGGATCTAGTAACTTTGTTGACATGTGAAAAAAGTGATGAGTGGTTGATACAATGTATATTGCTGTTATCTGATATGTCCACTGGGTGTTGTGTGAAAATTTCAAGTTGAATGGAAAATCCAAAGTGATATTCACTAACTCATTGCACTCACTTTGTACATGGTTCTGACAATCCAGTGGATAATTTGACATCTGAATACTTCAATCGTAAATATCTTTTTAACGAAAGGGAAATATGAAAAACCGAAACCTGTCCCATGCTTTTATTGTTAATACGAATACAACAAGGTATGAGGGAACCGCTAGAATTCTAATTGGATTTTGAGGATTTGGACAATGTTAGTCCCTTTAATGCCACATATTCTTAGCCTGATTGGGCAACCAGCTATGTCAACATTTGTAATGTTTCTCTACGATTGGGGCTACCTGATTATCTAGTTTGGGGCCAACCGAGGCCACCAAAAGACCACTGAAATTACATAAATGCCAAATTTGATTTGCCGGTTCAGGCAATTAATTATGTCAACAATTTTGATGTTTTTTTTATATTAGATTTGGGCCACTTGATTCTAGCAAACAGGAACTTAAAACTTGCAACTTTACTTGCTCACAGTAATGCAATAGATTTTGATGCACTTAAAATTGCGTTAATGACACATTTAACTTGCCCGATTTGGCAACCAATTTGCCAGCATTGTTAGTGTTTGTCTTTATTTGAAGCAAATACACACTGACTCAAGACAGGTTTAAATCTTTAAATGGAGCAGGAGCATTTGCTGTTATCTCCAGACTCAGGTTGATCAGCTGAAGCAAACATCAGTGGCAATCATCACAGCTCCATGGAACCATCGCTGCTTAAATGTAGTCGGATGCGCAGTGCAAGATTGCCAGCGCCTTGCACATGGTGTGAAATACACACATGCCCAGCGTTATAATATAATAATAATATACTCAATTTATATAGCGCCCAATATGATTGATAATCATCTCTAGGCGCTTTACAATGATAATATTACCCCCGATCATAGGATACAATGCAAACCTGTACACATTGTGTGCACCATCTCCACTCCCTGGGGAGCATTCCTTCCAAGCAGCTCATGGGCATTGAGAAGATCCTTCACATATAGGCTTTCACCTCCTACCGGGTCCCCATTTATACACCTGGGTAGAGAGCAGCGATTGTGGATAAATTGTCTTGCTGAAGGACAAACGGGGTGGGCAGGGTTCGAACTCGGGATCTCATGATCGGAAAGGGTGCGCTCTACCAATCTTGCCACACCACATCCACATTATGCAGTTATGCAGTGCACATAAACTAACTGAGTTCCAAATAGCGAACACGGTGTCGCATCCTCATGAATGAAAATATCTTAACTTCAGCTCCAGAAGTCACAGTTAATAACATTATCCTATTCAGTACTGGAACCCGGTAAAACATGTATTAATCTCTATAGAGATTACAATATCTTGTAGTCAAATTGTTAACTCCTTGAGTGCCACGGTTTCATATTTGCACCACACAATGCACACAAATGCCATAGAGCTGTAAAATCCCTGGCATTCAGAGTGTTAATAAGCATACAATAAAGTTTGCATCATAATGAAGTTCATCAGCTCCATATATATATGTATGTTCATAGAAAGATTCATCACCTACATTCGTGATTCACACATTTGTTCGTCCTGAGGTTCCTATGGCTTTTTGTCGTACGGTATGCACGCAAAGACAACTATGAGCACCAGTAGAATGATGATAACTACGATGAATGCTGTAGTTGAATAAAAAGAGTAAGAAAAGGAAAGGAAAAACAAAAGAAAGATGATTGTATGAATTAAATGACTTACATGTAATGTCTAAATGTCGAATTCAAAGTCAAAATTAAAATCTTATATTAAAATAAAATATAACAAATTAGCATTTAGAAGGCACTTACGGGGTCATGAAATTAATAACTTTAAAAGGTAGTCTGGGCCCCAGATTTATTACGATCGGATATATTTATTGATACTTCAGCCGTTTCTGAACCGATTTTGATCAAATAAAGTTTATTCTGCCATTAAAATTGTATCTTCTTTCAAATTTTACACTCTGTTTTTCATTATCTCACAAAAGAAATATTTTGTGCAGCGCCCTCTATACCAAAACTGAACTACCCCTTTAACTCATTTGAATAAAAATATATTTACTGCAACCCTTTTTGCACATAATATTAAAATGTACAAATTAAGATTCTCCAATTATACTTCAGAGGAACCTTGTTATCATGAAAATTAGCTGTTATATCAGGTTTTAAAAAATATCACAATATTACAAGATTAAACCAGCAAAATTACCTATTGTTTCATCAGGGCTCTTTAAATCAGGTTCCACAGAATACAAATATATACTTAACCCGTTGAGGACAAATTGATTTTGGTATAACACGCATTCTCCATAGATTCAAGCCCAAATATTATCGGGACCAGTCCTGAATGGGTTAATACGATACTTTTGGAACATAATATATCTTCAACTTTACGGATTGATATTCTCAAACTAAACTCACTTGAATCAAAAAGTACTAACTGCAATTCTTTTCTAACATGTATCTTCACATTTACAGATTGACATTTTAACTAATTTGAATACAAATATATTTACTGCAATCCTTGTCAATGAATAATCTTCAAATGAAGAGATCAATATTATCCTCAGGACCTTGTGACGATGAATATTAGCTTGTAATATCACGTACACATCAGGATATAAAAAGAATAGACCAGCACAACTACTTATTATAAGAGGGTATTATTTGTTTTTCGCCAGTGCTCTTTATAACGAGGTTCCACAGTAATTGAATAAAACATAAACATACTACAATCCTTTTTTTTTTGCACATGTACATGTATATCTTCAACTGTACAGATGAATATTCTCCAATTAAACTCACTTGAATAAAAACAAAAATATGTACTTACTGCAGTCTTTGGCCTTCTCACTGACTTTCCTCACATGTTTGGTCTCTCGCACCAGCCTCTGATCCGTCTTGCCTACATGGGTTGTGATGTCATCAATGATTTCTGCAAAATAGAAAAAAATGGGAGTGAAAATATGATATTAAGTTATTCTCTTAAAGGGGACCACCACGCAAAATAACCAAGGCTTATATTCTTTGTTATCGATGTTTGATATGAAATATATGTCCAACACTTTGCATTTAGGGACTTGGTTCCGTATATGTGCCAAACATCTGTGAATGCGCCAATTCTATACACGTGTATGTTTCGAGACAATAGCTAGTCTTCTTCTGCAGACCCATGAACACAGGTACTTAAAGAAGGTGATGAGTTTTTCAATTATATAATTTGTCTGGAGACCTATTTTTCTGAACCTGTTGGTGGAATGGACTACTAAAGCTATTACCCTTATTTATAAGAATATCATTTGTGGGTGTTGGTTCACATTTCAAAACATTCATATGAATATCTCTCCAGACTGTCCTTTTCCAAAAAATTCTATACTTTGAGGATAAAATGCAATAAAAATGTAGAATACCCAAGACAGATGTTGTTATTTTTCTTCTAAATGTTCTTTTAAAAACTTTGCCCTACTTTTTTTGATTAAATTCAAAAACATTATTTCCCTCGACAAATGTTCTCTTCTTTTGTGTAACTTTTTCTTTCTTTCTCAACCGTTGTCCCTACTTTGCAAATTAATTGCCAGAACATTGTATTTCCCATGACAAATGTTCTCTTCTAATACGTTTTATTCCTTTTCAACAAATTCCCCTACTTCGTGGATCGAATTCCCCTCTTTGTGGATCAAATGCGAAAACATTGCATTTCCCTGGAGGTGCAGTTGGCATCGAGTACCTAAAACGTATCCCATTTCCTTCTTGAATCTGTTGAACATTGCACTAACTATTCGGTAATGAGAATGTCCAGGAATAGCAGAGTTAATGGAGGTCTGCAGAAGGCATCTAGTACCGAAAACATATCTCATTTCCTACCTGAATCTGGAGAAGATTGTACCAACTATTCAGGAATGAGAATGTCCCGTGCCCCGTTTCATAAAACACTTGCAATTGTTGTAAGTGTTCAATTATTGTAACTACCATGGCAACAGCTGAAATGCTCCATGCTCATTGGCTGTTGACCTAATAGTTACAATAACTGGACACTTACAACAATTACAAGTGTTTTATGAAATGGGGCACAGGAGTGGCAGAGTTATGGAGGTCTGCAGATGGCATCTAGTACCAAAAACTCATTTCCTACATGAATCTGGTAAACACTGTACCAACTAATCAGGAATGAGAATGTCCAGGAATGGCAGAGTTAATGGAGGTCTGCAGAAAGCGTCTAGTACCGAAAAAGGCATCCCATAACTTACATGAATCTGTTGAGCATTGCACTATTCAGTACTTTGTATATCCAGGAATAGAGGGGTTAATAGATGTCTGCGGGGGACGGGGCATTATCGAGCTAAGATGCGGATTAAGGACAGGAGATGAGTTGTCTTGAAGCAGGCAAGTATTCTATTGTGATATAATCTCCTCCCCCGACATTTAAATGCATCCCTACGGGCTACACCAACCACTTATTAAGACACAATTTATTCTTTAAAAACAAAAACAAACAAAACATTACAACATAGCATGTTTTTTATTTCTTCTTCAAAATAAAGGTAGCAGAAAACAAAAAAGCAGTTATGCTTGGAAATTAAATGTATTCATGGTCATGTAAGTTGAGAATCGGACTGATTGCGTAGCCAGTCAACAATGGATTCATGATTGATCATGTTGTTTTAAATGAGGGACAAAAAACTGTTAGAATTTTAAAGCTTTTGGCTTACAGTTGGTTACCAGTATCCTCTTCTTTTTTTCTTCTTTTTTTACAATGGATCAATTAAAAAAAAGCTATGCTCGATGTCAAAGTTAAATGAAAACTCCACAGCTGATTATTACAATTTTTCTTGATTCAGGATAATTAAATATGTATTATCTGAATTCATACCACATAATGTAGATGTTTTGCACAAATCAAATTTATGAAAATACAAGATTATTTTAAAATTAAATTTATGAAAATACAAGATTATTTTAAAATTAAATTTATGAAAATACAAGATAATTTCAAAAAATGAATTTATGAAGAAAAAAAATTATTTTAATAATTGAATAATCTGGCAATCGTTCTCTCCCAAATATTGATATAATTTGTGTGTAAATTGTAATTTGATTACTTTTCTGCTGTATCTAACCACATTGCGACACAATAATACCAAGGAGCTTCAACTTGAAACTCCTTGATATTACTGGTTTTGTGACCACTTTATTAAATACATTTGTTCTGCAAGTACTTTATATATAATATAAAGATATATAATATACAGTTAGTTGTAGGTAACACATTCACCCTAATTAATGCAATGACACCATTTAGGTTTGAACAGCTTAAATCTTGTCCCAGTAGACACCACGGATATCTACAGTAGATGTAGAAGGGTTGGTGCCTATCTGGGATGATACGGTCGATTTTCATTGGACACCACTGTTATCTACTATCAATGTAGAAGGCTTAGTGCCTATCTGGGATGATACTGTGGATTCTTTTGTGAGAAATGCCAGTGGACACCACTGATATCTACTGTTGATGTAGAAGAGTTAGTGCCTATCGAGGATGATACTGATGATTCTTTTGTAAGAAATCCCAGTGGACACCACTGATATCTACTATAGATGTAGAAGGGTAAGTGCCTATCTGGGATAATACTGTTGATTCTTTTGTGAGAAATCCCAGTGGACACCACTGATATATATTATAGATGTAGAAGGGTTAGTGCCTTTCTGGGATGAAACTGATCATTGATTATTTTGTGAGAAATCTCAGACTACTAATGTTTCAAAGAGTTTTTAGAGACAAAAAGAAAATGTTAAAATGTGACATGACTTGAGAAACTGCATGATGATTTATCAAGCAACGACAAAATGTGTTTGATCTAGCTGAGTCATAATATGGATTGGACAAAAGATTAGCATTTCGGAATTCTCAAAAATGTCCCATTAGAAATAAACCACCAACAAAAACATTTGTTTTAAGGTTGTATACTGCAGTAGGAAGAAATCATTTGCTTACGGTACAAGTTATAGCCTACCTCTTAACTATTGAGTTTTGAGAAAATGCTTGATTTAGAAATTTCAAAACAACAACAGCACATGATTTTTTGCATTGATAAAAAAGAAATGTTGTTAATTGGCATTGAATACATCTGGAAAAGGAATATTAAGTTTCTTACTCGTTGCACCTCTGGATAAAAAATGTGTTTCAAGTAGACAAGTACAACAAAGAAATACCCTAAATCTGAAACCTCGAGGGATACATCTCAAGTTTCTAAAGTTCTACTAACTTCAGAACAAAAGCGAAAGTTGTTTTAAGTAAAAAAGAATATTAAAATCTAATTCCTCTTGAGAAGAATCTCAAATTACTAACCAGGGAGGTGTTTTACAAAAGATTGTAAGTTGAACTTACATGTAACTCTAGGTTGGACCTTACAATTATGGAAGGCCGTTCCTTTGAAAATGCATTAATTTTGAAAAAAAATTAAACAGATTTTAAAAAAAAGTTATATTTGTTATCATCAAGGATCCTTGAAATTGTTTATATAAATTTGTTTTTGCTTTTGAATATGTTTTATTCAAAGGCTACAAATGGCTTTCCATAATTGTTAGGTCCTACTTGGAGTTGGAGGTATGTTCAACTTAGAATTTGTGTAAAACACCCCCAGCTTCACTTCTGAAAAGAAAAAAAAAACTTGAGGGCATTAACATTACAAAGTTGCTGCTGGTTTTTAGAAAAATCTGATTCATTAATCAAACAAAAGACAAAACATTAAAATAGTTGTTTTTTCCTCATTCTACCTCTGAAGTATTAACATATATCGTATTTCCCTTTCTAACTTATCCTATTATCGTACAAAAAACAATGAAATACAGAAAAGGGTATTTCCCCTTCCAATCTGAATATCCTCAATAAATGTTTACCCCAAAGTTCAACAAAATCACTGCCGCAGAAAACAAAACTTTGCATAGATTGTTTAAATCATGGAGCTTACCAACCTGGATTTTGATGAACCTAGCCTAAGATAGCATTACTCAATATTATTCAATATAATTTATTTTATTTGAAATAAAATAAAGTTGCTATTAAATGGATGAATGAGGTAGGAATGAGAGACTATTGCTTTTTTTCTCATTAGAAAATAAGAAGAAAAAAAAACATACATGAATACAAGAAAATGGGTAAAGATAAAATACTTTGGGGTGCGAATCTACACCATCAAGAGATATATCTTACCCTTTAAAAGATGGTGTCATTCTTTTGCAGGCATCTTAAAGTGATCCATTATAAACTTTGTAAAATTCAACTAATATTACTTGAAACTTCAGACTTCTTTTGTACCTTCTTATTTGGTTTGTGGTAACAGAAGAATTGAATGGGTTTTGATTTGTCTCTGTTATAACAAGGTACCATAAAGGTGTTGCCACTCGCTCACTTCTTTGCTTGAATGACAACACAGCTAAAAGTTGACATTTTCATGGACTGATTTATGCAATAATCGGACGCCCCAATACTTGTTTACATAATATTTTGAAGGCACTGGTCATTGGGATGAAATTATACGATTTTAAGCGCCACGAAAATTGGCCTTTTCTATGCCTATGTCCGCTCGGTTAGGCTCCCCATTGACTTTGTACATGTTTGACCTCTCTCGCATTTTCTGTCGATTACGTGCAAAGTCAATACTGAGCGGATACCAGGATACATAGCAACTACGCAAGCCTCCCTCAAAATCATTAGTTGTCCCGTTTCCGGGATTATTTGTTATAAACGATACTTACTAATGTCGTGCTAAGATACTGAGCTACCACGCCGTGATTCCATTCTGCCTCTAAAATCAATAGGTGATATTTCCGACACAAATCAGAAGATGGTCTAAAAAAGTGACGCAAATTTCTAAAAACAAGATATTCGCGAGCTACATTCATCTTGGTGCAAAGAACTGTCTTTTTTCCCCTTTAAATTTAACGTAATGACTTGAACTTTTGGGATTGCATTCCGAAAATAGGAAACATCGTGCATACGCTTGCACAGCGCGCGTACTGCGCGCGTACTGCGCGCAGTAAGGAAGTAGGTCACTTTTCAGGGGTGAATGTTGTGCATAATCTGCCTCGGGATGGGAGAAGAGGGCGCGCGGATGCCCAAACTTGTATGGTACCTGACATAACAAGGTCAATTTCCAGGTCAAATTTCCATATATTTTATTTGTGTTAAGCAGTGAAGAGATGTAGATATCCTAATATTACAAGGTAGAATCAATGGGCCCAAAGTGCTCGTTATAAAGAGGTTTCACTGTACACACATTGCAAAAAGGCTAGTATTAATGGTAGTAGGTCTATGTTTTAATGAGGTGAGAGGAGATATGTGAGCCAATTGAAGAGCTATTGTAGGGGTGCGCAAAGTTTACTACCACAGATGAATTCCTGGGACGAGCGTCAAGATGGGTTCCATCGATGACAGATGACTGGAAATGAAAACTGGAATGGTTAGAGCTTAGTCTTGTTTCGAAGGGGAATCAATCGATTGCTCATGGAACCCTCGTGCGCTATGAATTATTATTGTCCTAATCATCTTGTATCATCTTAATAATGGGAATCAAAATATCTGTTTTGAGAACAGGTGAATACTTTATAACATTATTATATTCCAATTCTATTTGCAAATCTTACTATTTTCTGATAATAAAAGAACAAACTTTATTCAGAAAAGATAAGTATGTAGATGACAAATTATTCACTTTATCACTACCCCCTGGAGTTGATATACAAATACATGTATGCTGAAAATTAGGATCATAGTTCTATGTTCTATAATATGTGTTATACTCAAATCACTTGCATTGATCAGTATTAAAGTGATACATAGTGTTCAGGCAGGGTGATCTATGCATTCATCCTCCTGGCAATATAAGCAGATTTACATACAGTCAAACCTGTGTATAGTGACCACAGAAGGGAAACAAGTAAAGTGGTCACTGTAGAGAGGTGACCTATATAGACATGCTCCTTAACGTTGTTCTTATTTTCAGGGGATCACATTTGGTGGTCATTATAGTGAGCAGGACGGCTGCTATAGACAGGTGGCCACTAAGACAGGTTTGACTGTATATTGTATTCATCAAGGTCAATTGTATTGTGAATATATATGACCATAGACCACTATAGAGAGAGAGAGAGAGAGTCTTGGAGAGAGACTATCTGTGCAGTATGTAGGGTGATAGAGGGCCGGTGTGGTATTTAATCCTAACATCACATGTGTACGGTCACAGACAAGTGCAATAGATATACTGGATATAGGGTCACAGGCAACAAGCATCAAGGGCATCAAATTATGACATGATAGCATACAAAAACATTGGTGATGGTGGTATTAAAGTGATCCATTATCTTTGTCAAATTCACTTGGAGTTTTTTGGTTTTCTCTTTATTCCTTGTTATTATCGTTTTTATCCTTTGTAAATAATGACATGTATATATGTTGATGATGTGGAAAATAAAGTTCAATTCAATTCAATAAGGGTATGGTAAGAGAAGAATAAAATTTAAAAGGTTCACATTTCACGTGGAATTGATGTTATATGGCAGAGTAATGAGCGAAAATGCAAAGTGATATTTGCTAACTCATTGCATCAGCTATTTTTGTATTTATTTTTTTTTGTATATAAGGAGCAAATGTGAACAATAGCCAACCAGAGTTTGAAAGGAACTCCAGAGGGCCAATCAATGGTTCACTGCAACTCAAGTACCAAAAAAAAAATAATAATAATAATAAAAAATTATCTAATTAAACAAAAAATTTTAAAAAGGAACACATTTTGGGGTGAACAGGACCCCTAAAAGAAAAAGTTATAATTATTATACATTAGAAAGGAGGTAAACATGCACACGGCTTTTGAAGGCTTGGAGACCAGTAATTGAGATATTTCCAACAACCGAGTCAGGGAGACTATTCCAGATCCGCACTGCCGAGTGAATGAAACTCCTGTCCAAGGATGAGGTTTTAGCATCTGGGAGTGCAAGAGCATGGTCCGGCATGGATGCACTAAGCCGGGTCATTCGCCGTCTTTCCAAGGAGGGAGGGAGCATGTCTCCTAGGTCTTTTGGGCAGTGTTGAGAGTGCATTTTGTACAACACTGACACTGCAGCTACCTGGCGTCTATGTGCTAAGCTGGGGATTGAGAGTTGGGTGCGAGCAGTGGTGTCATCAACTCCTATGATCTTAAGTGCCTTCTTTTGGACGTTGTCAAGCAAGCTAAGAGTTGATGGGGAAGCATTTGTCCAGCAGAGGGATGCATATTCCATGACGCTACGGACCTGTGCTTTGTAGACTGTGGCTCTTCCTTTACAATCAAGTTTGTTTGCCACTTTTCTCAGGGCACCAAGCTTCTGTCCCGCTCTGGTGGTAATTGCTAAGATGTGTTTAGACCAAGTAAGTTTGGAATCGAAAGTGACACCTAGAATTTCGAGCTCATGCTTTGCTGCTAGCTGGCAGTCTCCTAGATACAGGTTCAGTTCTGAAGGAGATCGCTTTCTTGAGAATGTCATGACTTTACATTTTGATGGTTCAAATGTAACCTTCCATGTGTCTGCCCATGATTTCATCCTGGTCAGGTCTCGGTTTAGGCTGGCTGCAACATCCTCGCTAGCTTGTGGTGAAGGGATTGGGGCATAAAGTGTTGAGTCGTCAGCATACAGGTATAGCTCATTTTCGCAGACATCTACCAAATCATCAATATAGACAGAGAATAGAAGTGGTCCAAGTATCGACCCTTGGGGGACAGAAGCGTTGATGGAGGAAACTTCCGATGCTTGGCCTGACAGTACAACTTTTAATGACCTATCAGATAGGTAGCTCCGCAGCCAGGTTGATAGCTTCCCATAGACACCTTTTGAAGTAAGTTTCGCAAGAAGTCCATTGTGCCAAACTTTGTCAAAGGCACCTTTTATGTCCAAGGCTACAGCACAAACTTCCTCTCCCTTGTCCAAGGTGTCATTCCATTTCTGGGATAGGATAGTGAGGAGATCACCTGTACTGTGGCCTGGTCGAAAGCCAAATTGTCTGTGGGATATAAGACTGTTCTGGAAGAAGTAGCTTTGGAGTTGTTGGTTCACAGCTGCTTCCATAACTTTGCTGATGATGCTAAGCAGAGAAATTGGTCTGTATTTTGTTGGGTCAGATTTGGAGTCCCTCTTATGGATAGGTGTAACCCTGGCTGTCTTCCACTGACTTGGGAATACCCCTTGTGAAAAGCAAAGGTGGAAGAGGCGACACAAAGGACTCGCGAGTTCTGCGCTGCACTCCTTGAGGATCCTGGCGGGAATTTCGTCTGGGCCAGTTGCCTTGTCAGGAGAAAGCTGTTTTAGGAGTCTATGTACAGCCTTAGGCTTAAACGTGATGCTGTCGATAGAGGCAGTCGTGGATTGGTCCAGATTGGGAGCAAGGTCATCTGCGTCTGGTAAGTGGCATTTCTCGGCAAATGTCTTGCAGAAGACGTCTGACTTTTCCCGTGCTGTAGTGTGGGCTTCTCCATCATGTGCAATGACTGGGATGTCACAGTGACCAGCTCTCCCAGAGAGCAGGTTGACGACCCGCCACCACTTCTTGCTACTGAGATTGTTGTCAGTGAGGTCTTCTTTAAGTTTGCTGTCATAATTTCTTTTAGCTTCTTTCTCTACTTTATTGTAAGACTTTCTTGCTTTAGTGAAATTCTCTTTGTTAGAATCTGTCCCATGCTTCTTTAGTTCTTTGAAGATCCTGCGTTTCTTTTTAGCAGCTTTCCGGCATTCATCGTTAAACCAGGCTTTGTCACCTGGTTTTTTGGTGACAGTCTTATTGGAAATGTATAGGTCCATGGCATCAGTGATGATCTCTGTAACCCTATTACATGCTCTTTCTGGGTCTTTTTCCTGGAATACTCCCGACCAGTTAACAGATGTGAAGTAGCCCCTCATCTCCCAGTAGTTGGCTTTGTCGTATTGCCAGACTCTCCTCTGGTAAGGCTTATCTCTGAATGCAGTGACGTCTAGTTTTACCAGCACTGGATTGTGGTCAGAGGTGCCTACATTAGCAAGAGTAGAAGAGGAGGCAGGTATATCAGTCAGTACCAAGTCCAGTATTTGGTCCCCTCTCGTTGGCTGATTCACAATCTGGTCCAAACCGAGTCCACTTGCAATCTGTAGCATACGCCGTCCAGCAGAGTCGGTATTGCGGCTACCCAGCCAGTCCTCATGATGGACATTGAAATCGCCGACGAGCATGACACTGTGGGCTCCAAACTCTTCAATTTTTGGAATGGTGTTGGTGTCCAAATATTCTATTATGTCATTGTTAGCACTGGGTGGTCTGTATAATGCTCCAATAAGTAACTTATTAGACTGCAGACTTACTGACAGCCACATAAGTTCTAGGTCTTTAGGATCTCTCTGTGGGTCATGGTGGATGGCTACTCCTTCTAGACTGTAGACCGCGATACCCCCTCCAGATGTTCCAGTTCTATCTCTGCGGCAGCACATGGTGTATCCTGGGATAGAAATAAAGTCAGCTCCATCTTGTACTGTCGAATCAAGGAATGTCTCCACTGCAATAACTATTGTTGGCTTTTTCTCCAAACAAAGGTTGGAAAGTTCTCCAATGTTAGATCTTAAACCGCGGATGTTTACCTCCATTATAAGCAAATTTTTATCACGTGGTCGTTGGGCAGGCGTATGTCGTTTCCGATTTGATCTGTCCGTTCGAGGCTTATTTTGTCTGTTTTTGGCAACTAATAGTCGGAATACAGGAGCCGCCGACCCCTGTATCCCCCAAACACACTTGAGCAGTGCGGCAGAGGTACACACTATACATGACCTGATCTGAAAGCATCAATTGACTCATAACAGATCGTGTTCAGAAGAACCACTTGGTCAAGGATGGGGTGATCAGTGTTTAATTGTACCCCTACTACCCCCACATGTACACAGTTAATTATCTCCCAGGGAGAATTGTCATCTATAAGCATTTCAATCATAAATACCTTTAAAAATGAAAGAGAAATTTGGGAAAGCTGAAACATGTTCCATTTTTCTATTGGTAATAGTAATACAAATACAAAACGGAATGTGAGAACTGCTAAGTAGAGTTTTAAGTAAGTTTTGTCTATTTTGACAATGTTACTAGATTCTTCTCAAGGGTAAGAATTAAGAAAATAAATTAAATTTGTGTTGCACTGAGCAGTTACTAAATTTAATTAATAAAGCAATAATAACGTCTGGATTGTACCTTTCCCTTGGCAAAATCTGTATTGCGAGTTTCACATTTTAATACTTTAGAGAGCCTTTCCCGTTTCCCTGCCAACAAACGTCTCTAGGGTTAGGTTATAATCCTGCGCTTTTACCAATTCTACTGGGACTTGTGAAATTCGATATTATAATTGGACAGAATTTTTAACATTTGTTTTAAGTTCCTTTCCCAACGTGATTAGCAGCAGACAGTCTACCAATTCATGCACTTCATATTGCCAGGTGAGAGTAAAAAGTATGTTAAAGCCAAATAACAGTATTGGGAAATGCCCCACACACAAAAAAATGAAAAATATGCTTTCATCACCTGGTGAAAGAATGTTTTTAATTACTTAGATGTTAATGAAAACTTCTTTGAAATTGACTTATTGAGCATTAAAAGGATTAAAAATAAAACGATCGTTTACTCGTTTACACAGCTCAATTCAACCGCGATAAGCTGCATGCAAAAGATTATGCTAGCATACGTGCTCACGGTATGTAGGCCTGTCGATATCTCCAGCCCAGTGCTAGTGGCGCAGACAGGTGCGAACGGGGGTGAATTTAGGCCAAATTTCACTGCCGTGCACTGAATTTCCTCCGATGTTTCTGCATTTAACGATACTAGGGTTCGGATTTTATCACACAAGCCCTTTTTTAATACTTATTCAACAATATTGATCAATTAGTTTGGCCAATATACAGTAGATGTTTTCGGTAACTTTCCCAATACTGTTATTTGGCTTTAAGTCATCCTTCTGACACCATAAGCCGAACAAAAAGGTACAAGAGAAATGTGAAAGCTCCAAGTGACGGTACCCCCATCGGTACCCCGGGGTACAACGGTACCCCGGGGTACCGCGTGTGTCATCATATAGGTAAACCAATAACTGCCCGTTTTGGGGTGACCGGTTACCATTGTTGTTGTTGTTTTGGGGGAAATAACCGAAATACTAGAGCCGTACTTGAAAGTATGTTCTTGCACTTTATTATAGAAAATCTCGTAATAATTTTACTGAGAATGAATGGGAGACATACAATGATACATTGGGACAGATGCAACAGTGTCATTATCGAACCACCTAGGGGAGAAATGTTGAAAGTGGGCCCCATTAGCAAATTCCAATCTCATACGTCATACTCTGACCTCAAAATAATGTGAGGAACCCAAAGATACTAACTTATATTTGTTGATCGTTATACATATTCCTGCTAGCCAGCTCAACATAACAATATAATGAAGTACACTGAAAGGGTGCCATAATCAATAACAAAGGGGAGAGCACCACAGAGATAAGGAGACGACTGGCAATAGCAAGATCAACCGTGCAGAGCATGTCTCATATCTGGAAAAGCCGAGGCCTGTCACTCGATCTGAAGGTTCGTCTTCTTCGTGCAACTGCATTTTCCATTGCTACATATGGATGCGAGTCTTGGGCCATGACAAAGAACGACAGAAAAAGAGTTGACGCTTTTGAGATGTGGTGCTACAGAAGGCTTTTACAGGTGTCTTGGCAAGATAGGAAGACAAATGTATGGATTCTGAACAAGATTGGTACAGACTTAACTATCAGAAGGGGAATTATGGAACGAAAACTAAAGTACTTTGGGCACATCGTTAGGAGAACTGAAGGAATGGAGAAAAGAATACTGCAAGGTGCAATTGAAGGAAAACGTGGCAGAGGTCGTCCACCTACATCTTGGACTGACGATATCAAGAGAGTGTCCGGGGAAGGAATGAAGGGTGCAACGAGTTGCATGGCGTACTCTCGTGAAGACCACAGCAGTGCTTTACAGCGCCACCTGAACTTGATGATGACACTGAAAGGACATTTGGCTTGATCAACATGTACTTTGTTTCTAGTTTATACACAACATAAAACAATGAAGATAAATGAAGAAATACTGCTGAAAACTGCTTATCTACTAAAAATCGCCAATGTAATAAAATGATAGTCGTATGGAGCCTAGCTTTCAATCCTAGCAGTTTGTCAGAGCAGAAATTACAAAAAAATTATACAAATGTACTGGCACATTCACATCAACTGCTGCAACAAGTGATATGCCGGTTACTGTCATTCCTATCCTTATTCTATAATAATAATAATGATACGTTTGTATTTATATAGCGCTTAATACAGCGCATCATTATTACCCTTAGGCTTAATCATCAGGTACAGTTCAAACCAAGGCAATTATCTTGTGCACCATCTCAACTCGCTGTGGAGCAAACAAGGCTGAGCTGCCCAGGGCGCTACAGGCTAATTAACACCGGACCAAGTAAGTACCCATCTATACTCATGGGTCGAGAGCAGCAATGTGCATAGGTTAGTGTTTGGCTGAAGGAGACAAGTGTCAAGGCATCAATATGGTTCAAACTCTGCTCCTGTGATTGGAAGACAAGCACTTATCCGATCGTGCCACAACACCTCCACCTTAACAAGGTAGTTGGTAAATGCAATTGATCCTGTTAGATATTATTTGGATTCGGTACTCTTTGAACTAGACCCAAGTCCTAGATAGACGTCAATGGGTTAACCCATTCAAGGCTATTAGATATTGATACAACATGCACTCTCTATAGACCTTACAAGTTATTTGGGAGAACCATTCCTAAATGGGTTAACCTCTTGATTTATATCACTCCATTCTATTTTAGTAATACTCCCACATCACACTTTAAAGTCAATTACCCCGTTTTGAAGAATAAGCAAAAATAGAATACGCACTTTTCGGTTGATGAAATTTATAAAAGAAATGCTAAATAAATATTCTTAACATTTCACTTGATAGAATTCATGGAACATTTCTTATCAAATAACCATGTTTATTTGAATCTACAGAAATCAAGGACCTTTTTTTTTTATAGATTCTATGTCTGAATCGATTACTATAAACTGTTGAGACCGTGATATATGCACCAGTAAGGCAAGATCAGTTTGTTAAGGCTCTCGACCTTAAATACACGTTGAACCATTGCCTACGGGAACCACGCGGACCCTGTATGAACTTGATGGGGATTGCAAAATCTAGTAGAGAACAGGTTAAGGGTGTGAACGATTAAGGTGCTTATCATATTGTGGTGTTTAGAGGGCTAGACCAGAGTTCCTCCTCCTTTGGTATGTGCAGTTAGCCCATTAAAAGTGCCCCTAGCGTCCCATTGGAATTCAGGCTGACCATATAGTACAAACAGCTGCCCTTCACGCAATTGGACTTGATATATCCCCATGACACATTATGGTTATCTGCAAACAAACTTGACAAATGGAATGCAGTGAGAAAATCAGGCTTCAGTTTCATTAAAACAGCTAAATGTATTCAATACATGTTGATTTTAAACTTGTGACTGGCACCAAAACAATTATGATTTTGCAACCAATTGCTTGTGATCGAATACCATTTTGTATTCAATGTTTTGTTTGATATTTACTTTTTTAGATCTTGAAGTTCCAGAGTATAAACATGGTTCAGGTCCCCATTAATAATGGTTTAGTGTTACCATTATTTTTTTTTAATTACCAGTATCCAAGTATTACCTGGGAAACTTTATTTCATTTTTAAACAAATCAAATTCATTATAAAAAAAAAAAATCAAAATTAATTAATGTTTAGTGCATTATAATCATCAATTAAATAAATGCTTATATTGTAAAGGTTTTTAAAAAACACAAAATAGGGAATGAATATGTCTGTGATAGTGTATTTTGTATTTTCTGTCAAAATATGTCCCACTAATCTATCCTAATGATTTGGGGTTATCTGAAATTTCGGGCAAATACTACTATATATTATTTGCGTCTGTATCAATTTCTTAAGTGTCAAAATACGGCTGTCACATTATAGCCGAGATATTTCCCCACAAGGGGTGTTGTGAGACAAGGTCAATGGAGGTCATTATAATCCGCATCATGTACTTTACGCCTAATTTGATTTGCATGTCTGCCCCGCGCGAGCAGGGGAACCTGTTACGAGCCGTCCATCCCCCTCCTTCCTAGCTCCCCAGGACCCCTTCCTGTTATGAAAGCAGTCACTACTGTATTGAAGTAGTAGTAGTCCCTTGGATTATTGAGTGTTTTTTTTAAAGCAGGAAATTTCATGTTGTAGAGAAATTGTTCAAGTGTAATATATAGTCAAACCTGTGTATAGTGACCACCTAACAGAAAGAGATCAAAGAAATGGCCAGAGTAGATAGGTAACCATTATAGACAGATTCCATAACATGTTTGTTTTTTTACTCTGCAGGGGTTCAATTTTGGTGGCCACTCTGGGCAGGTTGGCTGCTAAGACAGGTTTGACTGTTTCACTTCTGTGCTCATACAAATAGCTACATAAGATATGTATTGAATTGTAAGTCAAGATTGGGAAAAGCTGTTCAATGATCTGGTCATTTATTACTGTTAATAATGTTTGTCTAAGACTCGTTTTATGTACCAATTGTTTCATTTTGTTTAACCATGTTCCATTCAAAATGAACATTCTTTACTTGTAATCAATGTCTGCCTAAATGGAGCAACCTGTGAAGATTTCCACATCCTTCCTTTCTTGCTCTCAAGACCCCTATTACAACCCTCAACACTAACTTGTTTCTAATTCTGTACTGGCCCATTCGGGCAAGTAAGATCGTACATTTATAAATGTTACTTGCCTCAATATCAAATTGAATTGCCCTCTTACTCCTAGATGAGATTAAGACATATGAAATTACATTTTTATCTTGTAGTTGAACAATTATTTAGTTGCCCGATTGGGCAAGCAGACTAGACAATGTATGAAATTTGACTTGCCCGACACCAATTTGTACTTGTCCTGGGCAAGCAGGCAAGATCTAGTGACGAGCCCTACCTATTATCATATGCAATTGTTTTCATTATTTTAATCCATGCTCCATTCCAAATGAACATTCTGTACCGTCAATGAATGTCTGCCTAAACCTGTCAAGAGTTCCAAATACTTCCTTTCCTGCTCCAAAAACCCCTAGTATATAATTTTTTTCTCATCATTTTAATGTCGGCCTAAATGGAGCAACCTATGAAGATTTCCGCATCCTTACTTTTTTGCTCCAGAGAACACTATTATGTAATTGTTTTCATTATTTTTACCCCTTGACCGCTGGAACCGGGTGGGTTGTGTACAAAGTCTATGGGGATTTCAGAAACTCAAAGGGAACAAGTTAATCCCTGCCCGATTCAAAGTGAGCATTCTTTAGGTTTAATCAATGTCTGCCTAAATGGAGCAACCTGTTAGGAGTTCCACATCCTTCCTTGTTTGCTCCCAAGACCCCTATTATGTAATTATTTTCATTATTTTAATCCCTGCCTGGTTCCAAATGAACATGCATTAATTGTAATGCATGTCTGCCTAAATGGAGCAAACTGTCACGAGTTCTACATCATTAATTTCTTGCTCCCAAGACCCCATTTCTATGTAATTGGTTTCATTATTTTAATACATGCTCCATTTCAAATGAACATTATTTACTTTCAATGAATGTCTGCCGTAAGGGAACAACCTGTTCAGATTTCCACACCCCCTCCTTCCTTGCTCAGAGGACCCCTTCCTGCCAGGAAACCTGTCCTTAAGTTGCAGTCACTAGAATCAGTAAACATTTACCAACCAGGGAACACTCTTTCAAAAGTTTGCAAATCCATCCTTACAATATAAAGCTTTGGTTACCCCTATTATGTAATTGTTAACATTATTTCAATCCATGCTCCATTCCAAATGAGCATTCGTTACTTTTAATCAATGTCTGCCTAAATGGAGCGACCTGTTAGGAGCTCCACATCCTTCCTTGTTTGCTCCCAAGGCCCCTATAATGTAATTATTTTCATTATTTTAATCCCTGCCTGGTTCCAAATGAACAAGCTTTACTTTTAATGCATGTTTGCCTAAATGGAGCAACCTGTCACGAGTTCTGCATCATTCCTTTCTTGCTCCCAAGACACCCCTAATATGTAATTGTATTCATTATAGTAATCCATAATTAACCGATTCCAAATTAAAATTCTATACTTTTATTGAATGTCTGCCTAAATGGAGCAATCTGTCACAAGTTCTGCATTATTAATTTCTTGCTCCCAAGACCCCATTTATATGTAATTGTTTTCATTATTTTAATCCATGCTCCATTTCGAATGAACATTATTTACTTTCAGTGAATGTCTGCCCAAACGGACCAACCTGTTCAGATTTCCGCATCCCTTCCTTCCTTGCTCAGAGGACCCCTTCCTGCCAGGAAACCTGTCCCTAAGTTGTAGTCACTAGAATCAGTAAACATGCACCAACTAAGGAACACTCTTTCAAAAGTTTGCAAATCCTTCCTTACAATATAAAGCTTTGGTTACCCCTATTATGTAATTGTTATCATTATTTCAACCCATGCTCCATTCCAAATTAAAATTCCATACTTTTAATGAATGTCTGCCCAAACGGACCAACCTGTTCAGATGCCCACATCCCCTCCTTCCTTGCTCCGAGGACCCCTTCCTGGCAGGAAACCTGTTCCCAAGTAGTAGTTACTAGAGCGAGTAAATATTTACCAAGCAGGGAACACTCCTTCAAAAGTTAGCAATCCTTACTTTAAAGGAATCTAGTAACTTTGTTGACACCTGAACAAAAAATTAAGGGAAACCTCTTGATTGTGAAATCAATCTCGAAGAATCTTGTTGTAGATGTAGTTACATGTATGTAGTAGATGCCATAAAAAGTAGGTTTATTGAACAGATAATAAAAGCTAGAGTATAATGAAAGAGAGTTTGCTGACCATGGGATGGATGGATCATGGATGACTAAACCAGAGGAAGCGTGGTTGGGCACTGGCTGGCCGGTCTTGTCATAATGGGGTCTTGGCAGCCAGCTTCATTGAGTGTCCGACTGTGACAGCTCCTATTTCCACTACGAATCCCTGCGGCCCACATCAAGCGGCTGCATGGAACTGCCAGCCTTTTTCAAGTATTATTCATGTAGTATCTTTAAGTATCAAGTATCAAATACATGTACATAGACATTGGCCACTAATCAGTCCAAACTTTGAAGAGATTAAAGCAAATGTGCGGTGCCATCTTGTGAATGCCTTTGCGGACGGTGTGTAATACACACTGGCTCAGTGTTTAACTAGCCTAGAACCATGCATGGTGCAACATCCACATGCATAAACAATCTGTAAGGAAATGAGGATATTCACCGTTCTAGAGCTCTGAAAGCCAGTATTAGAAGCACTGGGATGATATTCATAGTTCCTCAAAATAACATTTAACTTAACACTCTGTAAAAAAAAAAAAGAAGAAAAAAGACTAGTAATGGTCGATATGAAATGAGTGTATATTTTGCCTTAAAAGAGACTGCAGTGAAAAGGGGTACAGTATTATTGTACAATCAACATTTATTAAGGATCAAAGAACATGCTTATAAAACACACTACAAGTGCAAGTTATGACTAATATCTGAACACACTCAAGAGCAGGTTTGTGGAATGATCATCATTTTTAGCACAGTTGAAGTGAACCATAGAACATTAAAGTTAAAGGGAGCGTTGAGTATTGGTATTTTCCGAAGTGCCCCCCCAAAAATTAATTCCAACAGATTTGGTTGATTTCAGTTCCATATGAAAGATCATCAAAAAAAACATGGGAAATGATAATAATTCCCAATCAAATGCTCTAATTGTTGTGCAATTTGCTTTCAAAATATTATATAAAAGTGTTTGACGTCCGGACATCACTTTTTAGGGAATGCTAGCGCGAGTCACTAGCGATCTAGGTCGTCCTGATAGAGAACTGAAACTAAATATTTTTGTGCACGCTAATTGTGCTTAAAACTATACATATGATACGGTACTTACCAGCAATTCACTCTCCAATATGTGATCCAACTATCGGGTGGATTAAGATTATGATTTTTCCCTCCATTCCGCAAAAAAAGCAGTGATATATATGCGCCTCATGGACTTGTCTCCGTGTGTTAGCGCGACTCCGAAACGAAAGGCGAACAAACGGGGCTTGCAATACGTACATACTACACGTACTATTACCGCGCACTGCACTACAGTCCCGTATTAGGACCTAGAATGCTAGTTCTTCGCGCTGGCGTTAATTTGACACTTCGAGTTGTAACGGCTCTTTTTGAATGATAACAGGGGTTTTATTTTGTGGTTTGTAATTGTGTATACTTTTCAAGCATGGTGAAGTAATAACTATTAGTTTGTACCATAATCGTGCAGGTTTTGGTTAATAAAGTTAAGTTTGACCAATACTCAACTACCGCTTTAATTGGCTTAAGACTTTGGTTGGTTTGTTTATATCATTCAAATACAATTTTCACAGTGATCAGTATAAAAAATATATGTAAGTATAATTTGCACATCCATGCAGAAATTGTATAGACCAATTATGTCCCAATTTTAAGGTTAATAAGAAGTTATATAGAATCATAGCAATCCCTGATGTTATGCCTCTCATTATTCTTATTGTTAGACAATGATTAAATCTGGCCAGGAAATCCTAAGTTATCTTGAAACGAAGTCCAATCCAAACAAACAACTCCATACCTTTTCTGGAAATAAGTTAAGCTAGTCTGTTTTCTGAAAATAAGCTTTAATAACATCTGGAAGTCATGCATTTTGTGTGTATTTTTATGTTACTACTTGACAAATACATTCCCTAGCCCATGTAAAACATTGTTTAAGGAACTTTGCACACCGAAAATTGATAATTTATGATCACTCTTTGCCTATCACAGCTTATGGTTCACATGGGACTCATATTGTGGGTAAAACAAATTGCCACATAACATAAAACATAATTTGGCAAAGGTTATACTCAACCACATTGTTTCCTTTCTTAAAGTGATCCATTAGTTTTATACTATTTTTCCAAAAGTGATTTAAAACTTCAATCATAGACCAATATCATTGTAAGGAGCTTCTGAATGATACATATTTTCATAGAAAAAGATCAATGTTTACCTAGTGAAAAAAGTGACAATTTATGCCAGATTTTATCCTCAATTGTTCCGAATTCTGATACTTTTTACTACAATTGAAAAGCATTCCGGAGTACTTTTCAATTCAATTTAAATATCACCATAATAAGAGAGACTTTTCGAAAAATCACAACACATTTCATTCTGTTACCACAAGCCAAACAACAAGGTATAAGAGAAGTGTTAATACTCTGTGATTTTGCTTGAATTTTACAAAGTTAATGGATCGCTTTAATACTACAAAACAGGAAAATACAGTTTCCACATTCCATAAGGATGACCATTAAATTAACAAATTTGTATTTTAATTATATCCACCTTAAAGAAATGCATGATTTGCACCAGACTTGACTTCATGGTCACTTACCCTATTGAAGATGGGTTGAATTTTTTTACACATTCTTCCCCCCCCCCCCGCCCCCCCCCCGAAACTGGATAATAAAATGACATGAACATGACCAACTATTTTAAAAGATTGTCCAAGAGCTCTATAAGCAGCATTTAGTCTGTGTTGTTTCCTTCAAACTACATATATTCATTAATATTACTATCTTTAGATTCATTGTTATCATGTAGCCTATATCTTTACCCTAACATAAAGCAAAATAATGCATTAAATAAATGCAGTTTGGACCACTAGTGTGGTAAAAACAGAGAGGTGCGAGGACTAGTCAAAGGGTGGATAACATAATACATTTCAAACTTAGCAACACCTGAGACATGACTAGCAATACCTATGGGACATATTGCCACAGCCAATCAGACACCGGCGTTTACAAGCTTATTGTGAATGGCACGCCTGTAAAATGATACCTTATATCAAAGGCATATTTAGGCTTTGGAACCCAAAAGAATAGTCATTCCTGCTAATAGTTTGACATGGGTGTTCCCACTTTATATCAGATTGTAATTTTGTTATTACGTTTGTGTTTATTTTATTATTATATTAGTAAAAGTAAACTAGCAGTTAGGGACAATTATTTGGGCAATATACCTAATTCCCCCCTCCCCCCCCCCCCCCCCACACTCAGAAAGTGTGCCCCTTAAGGTAAAGGACAAGTTTATAAATTAATAGGGTTTATAATATATCAATTTGTAGATCACAATTGTTTGTTGTCAGGTTTGCAGATCAACTTTAACCCATTCCGGACCAGTCCCCAAGACAAACTTCAGCTGCGCTCTACGGAGAATTATCTTGGTTGAACAGTTAAATAGAAGGTCTCTCTAATTATGAAATGATTGAAACATTATTGCTTCACCATTATGGTTTTTAACTGTTTTGTTATTTTGATATTCGTACCAAAAAAAAGTGAGGCACTAGGCATCTAGAACAACTGCAACGTCCTACATAAAATGGCACTATTAAGTACAAATTACCCACTTCGCAAATTGCTTAAACTTTTACATGTCTATCAAAGGGATTATAGGTGAACAAGGTGATTTCCTGCTGCTGGTGTAACATGGTCAAGCGAAAGTTTGCGATAGCGGTCAGAGTGATTGGCCGACCATCTGTCCATTATACTTGAGAGTGAGACGAATTGGATTACGCACAAATTATTGGGAGATTGGAATGAAGCATATCCTGAGGAGGTCACGGGTAGGTGTGACCACAACTGGTTGTTGGAGACCAGTGGAGTAGCATGGTTGGACTGATTGGGGTTTGGGCACACTCTATATTTTTCTTTTTTTTAGTCAAAGTACTGAGGGGCATGTGCCCCCGTGCCCCCTCTCCCACCTCCCCCCCCCCCCCCCCCCACCCCCCACTCATAGCTAGGCCGCTGTCTGAGACAGGAGTACAGTCAGTCTGAGAGGTGGGAAAAGTTTCTTGCAAAATAATTGGATTGTATAAAAAACATAACCTTAAGTTGATTTTGGATCATATTCTTGGGTTTGTTTCAGGTTTATAATAGCTTCTGACCATCACTAGCATTGTAAAGAGTTTCAAGGATGAACGACCAGCACAAGGGCTTTATAGCTCAGTTGGTAGTGGTAGAGCACCGGTCTAGCAATCCAGAGGTCCTGGGTTCAATCCCCGGGGAAAACCTGTCTTTTTTGGGGCTCATTTTCATTCATATTATATATTTCTAATCAGTTTCCCTATGTTTGAAATAAACAAATGTTTTTTTGTTTATATGAATCATATTGTCTACCAAAGTCAAAGTCTTGAATAGCTAAAATACACAACCATATCAAGCCATTGGATTTCATTCTTGCCACGGTTCTTCCACTTGTACAGAAATCAAAGCAATCTGAGCAATACAGGATTGTATATATTGTTTAAGGCCCCACAATGATTCATGCACCTGCACACTGCATAAACATATCTTATTCATTCCCGAAAAAAAGAAAAACACTGCATAAATATATATCATATCAATTCCAGAAAAAAAACACTGCATAAATATATCACATTAATCCTTCAAAATTGTCCTTATTTTTTCCCATCCAACACGCACAAACGTACATACATATGTATGTGTCTGCAACAGGGAGCCCCCTAACTCCATTCCCGGTGGGTAATTCAAGAGGGCCTCTTGAAATTGGCCCAAATCTTGCGGGCTGAACTTGTCACCTGCTCAAAAGCCGTCAGCCATCAAAACAAGCAAATCAAATTCATTCCCCCCATTCTGAAGTTCGCCAGCTCCGCATTATTGCCCAATTCCTGCGAGAATTCAACTCCGCCATTTTACGAGGACAATAGCAGGAGTCTGTAGGGAGAGAAAGGGGGGAATTGGGAGGTGATGCCAAGTTCACGGGTCTTTCCAAAAAGTGATGTGCATACCATTCCTGGGGGGTGTTTCACAAAGATTCAAAGTTGAACTCAACTCTAAGTTGGACCTAACTATTATGGAAAGCCATTAGTTTCTTTGTATAATTTGTTGAAACAGTTCTTTTGAAACAGGCAGAAAGTTTGATAAAATCAGTTAATTTTGTTATTATCAAGGAGCCTTGAAATAATTGTTATAAATTTGTGTTGGAAGTTTCAAATACTTGCATTTTTTTGCTTTTGGATATGTTTTACTTCTAGGCTCCAAATGGCTTTCCATAATTGCTAAGTCCAACTTAGAGTTAGGTTCAACTTTTAATCTTTGTGAAACACCCCCCAGTTTTCATTTGGACTTTCCCTCTAAACTATGTATACCCGAACAATGATGCATATCTGGTAGCATAGACAACCACAGTCACCACATTCTTTCCTTTTACCACATGATGAAAAATAGGAAAACTTACTTGTCTTCTTTTAATTATCACCTTGCTATCTGAAAATGAGTTGATCACTTTATGGTAAATTGAGAGTATGAACATGTACATATTTGTTTGCTTTGAGGGAGCAAAAATCTTTTTTTTGTAAAATAGTTGAATTGACATCATTACTCACTAAATTTTCCCACAAACGTATTTGTAATATATGTCCTTTTTAATTAAATTGTACAATATTCTCCTCACATAAATATATACATACTTCCCTGGTAAAGTCCTAAGAAATAGTTATCATTACAGTTCTACTGAGTATATGTCATTCATTTTACATTTATGAACTGGAATAAGTTTTTAGTGTGAACAGCACCATATGACAATCACATTCTGGACTGGGCAAAGTCTCTATAGATCTAGTGAGTAAAACCTCAGACATTGTGTTTACCGAAATACGTTCTGATTGTGAACAGGGCCACATGAAAATCACTTCTTTCTGGACTAGGCCAAGTCTGTATAGATCTAGTGAGAATATCCTCAGACATTGTATGTACTGGAATAAGTTTCAAGTGTGAAAAGGACCACATGACAATCACATTCTGGACTGTGCCAAGTCTCTATAGATCTAGTGAGTAAAACTTCAGGCACTGTACGTACTGAAGTAAGTTTTTGACTGTGCCAAGTTTGTATAGATCTAAAACCTTTAATAGACATTGTATGTACCGAAGTCAGTTTTGAGTGTGAACAGAGCCACATGACAATCAACTTCCTGGACTGTGCCAAGTTTGTATAGATCTAACACCTTTAATAGACATTGTATGTACCGAAGTCAGTTTTGAGTGTGAACAGAGCCACATGACAATCAACTTTCTGGACTGTGTAAAGTCTGTATAGAACTAGCGACTAACACCTCAAGCACTATACATACCAAAATAAGTTTTGGGTGTGAACAGAGCCACATGACAATCACTTCTTTCTGGACTGGCCAAGTCTGTATAGATCATGAAGAAAACCTCAGACAATGTGTACCAAAATAAATTTTGAGTGTGAACAGAGCCACGTGACAATCACTTCTTTCTGGACTGGTCAAGTCTGTATAGATCTAGTGAGTAAAACCTCAGACATTGTATATACAGAAGTAAGTTTTGAGTGTAAACAAGGCCAGGTGACAATCACTTTCTGGACTGGCCAAGTTTGTATAGAACTAGTGAGTAAAACCTCAGTCATTGTACATACCAAAATAAGTTTTGAGTGTGAATAGAGACACATGACAATTAACTTTCTGGACTGTGCTAAGTTTGTATAGAACTAGTGACTAACACCTCAGGCATTGAACGTACCGAAATAAGTTTTGAGTGTGAACACAGCCAGGTGACAATCACTTTCTGGACTGGGCCAAGACTGCCACAGTTTCATGTCCCCAGACACGGGCAACAATCGTTCACCCAAAATAATCTAATCCACCCTCTCCCGCCTGGGCCTGGTTCTGCCGGGGAACCGCGATTGTTAACCTGTCTAACCTGGCCAATGCCCAACAAAAATGCAACGTAACCGTCTACAATTTTTACAAAGCGTGTGGGGTTTCAGTTGTTCACACTATTATAATGCAATTTGTTTTGAAACCATTCGCAACAGTTTCCCCCCCCCCTTTTTTTGTTATTACATTCAATATTTTTGTTCAACCTCCCCCACTTTCTATTTCCTTTTTATTCCTTTTTTTACAGTGCGGTGTTAAAGCTAGAGAACAATTTTTGAAAACCTCTCAAACAAATACTGGCTGATATTTCCTTGCATCCCTGACAAAACAAAGGATTACATCGGTATAACTCATCTGTGAATGCAAACGAGTTGACAAATAAATAACTTGAAATCAAATATTTTAGCAACTAAATCCTAGAAATAACTCACGGGGTATGCATCATACAATTCATCCCTATATGGAAAGCATGTGGACAGCTGCTGCTCAGGGATCAAAGCATGTTGTAAGAAATTGGGGGCAGGAGCGGGTGTACCAATCGCGAAATGTTAGTGCAATCTCAGTGGGGCAGACATTTATAGAACTCTCTGCTTATTCTGCTTAATTTTTGTTCTGTTTTAGGTTCACATATTGCCATTCAAATCTTTTCTTATTATTTCAACATTATTAATCACTTAGTTGTACGAATATATACGAGTCCATAGCTTTTCAGAAGCTGCTATATAGCTCTAATACATTGAGGAATCTGTACCAATGCACAGCTAGCAGCACTAATAGTAATATGCTCTCAGTTCTGTTACAAACTGTAAATATTATTCACTATATTTTAAAATCCAGTTTGTTACTATCCAGTTTCACTTTCCAATATTACAGTCATGAACTTTCACTTGCGCTTCAGCCTCTTGTTGGTGATGAAGAGTAATTAGATAAAGGATTTGAATTGGATCCTCCAAATAGGATAACAATAGAGTCAGATATGAAACAAAATACAGCAATCCATGATTGCCTCAATCGATTTCGTCAAGGGTGGTACATAGACATGAAGAGGGAGAAGTTTTGATAGGTCAGACGCAGTATGAAATTAAATCCTCTGTATCAGTTCAAAGACAAGTAAGAAGATCTAATGTACTAATGTAGGAAACAGGTGAGGTGTCTATATTATTTTTCATTTTCATATATATTAAATTGTTCCTTTTTTACAAATGTATGTATAAATTGTAAAATAAAAATATGAACAGAATAAGGGTAACATTGCTGTAGGGTGCATAAGAAACATAAAAGTCTGAATTTCACTTATTCCAATTCAATCAATTGAAATACAAGATAACTCCTTTAAGGTTCCAGTGCATTCATATAGCCTCTGCAAGACAAAGTAAAACAATGCCAATTTTTTTTTTTTTACTTCCATTGGGCTACAATGAAACATTCAGAAACAAATAAATTGCAGCCACTGAACCAAACAGGCCGCCGTTTGACATCTGTGACAACTATTGCAGCCGATGAAATAGTAAAACAATTAAAAAAGTGACTTGCAATTCCACTTCAAGTCCACCAAACTTCCTTTGGCTTTTTCTTTTCTCATTTTCAGTTGCAAATACTTGACACTGTGCGGACAGATTAGTTGCTTCCCATCGGAGGATACCTGTCAAATAAACAAACACAAATTCAAAGCCTTTACATAGCTTGCCAGCTATCTCCTTAACACATCAAACAGACACTAGCCCGAGGCACTCTCTGACGGAACAAGTGACGAGAGATGAGCACGACTGTCTAAAGTTAAAGGTGAATGGCAGCTTTTGGAAAAATTTATCCTGACAGAATAAGGGTGATCTTGAATTGAACCATCTGATATCGTTTGAGGAGTTTGAGGAAGATATACATGTACATACATGCATATATGTAGATATACAAATTTAATCCTAAAAATTGCTTTTAAAAACATTTAAGCCAAAAACGTCAATGCCAAAATGAATACATGTGACGTTGAGAATTCTACGTAGTCTGTATTAAAAGCCAGGCTGAACCAATAGGTACTTGTGGCTCTGCACATAGATCACTCCATCTTGCTGCTGCTTGATTGCTTTCTATTGAAAAAATCAGTGTGACTTTGATTCTTTTGAACAGTCATTGATAAAATAGTCAATTTATAAAATTTGTGTCAATTTGTTTACACTCACTGAAGAGTTGACAAGCAAATATTTTACTGTTTTGGAATTTAATAGGAGCTGCACGAAAACCGTTGTTTTGCTTTAATAGTGCCAGAAATTAGGCCTCTGAAAACCCAGCCAATACTCAGTAACAATGTGTTTCCCATTTATAAAAACAATCAGAGTGCTAATTTTGAATCTTTCAATCATTTAATTGCTGCAATAGCCCATTTTTTTTTCTTTTCAAATGTACAACTATGTACTTGACCGCTAACTGCAAACATTTTAGTGTTTTTGTCTAAGAGGCTTCCCAAAACCATTGTTTAGCTTTCCTCTACCGGTATGCCAGAAATGAGGCCTCTTAAAACCTGTCAATACTCACTAACAATCTGTTTTCCTTAAAACAATCAGATTGATTTTGATGCTTTCAAACATTTAATTTGTAAAATAGTAAATTCTAATAAATTTGTGTAAACTTTTAACATGCACAGATGACTAGCAAGCATTTCACTGTTTCTGCATAAAAGAGACTGCCCAAAACTGTTTTTTAGCTTTAAAAGCGCCAAAAAATGAGGCCGAGCTGCAAACCCACCCATAGTTTAGTAACAAAGGTGTGAACTCCTTCCCAAGTAATTAGCAAGGGGACAGAAACTGCCCACAGAGGTAAAAACGCCTTTTTAAATAGTCTGCCTTACTGAGTGAAATGGATTAAATTTGGGATTGTCATCACAGCCCCACCCCCTCCCTTGACAAAAACTAGTTTCGAAGATGTCATAAAACTTGTTTCATGAATTAAATGTGATACATTCTTTTTAACAAAAAAGTGAATAAAATATTGTCCAACATTTAAACATATATACAAACGAACAAAAAGTATCAATAAATGGCACACTTCTTTTAACGTGAAGACAAAAGTTATGAACCATTCATCGATCATATAGAAATCCAGTCATAACTTATGAGAAACTACATCCTCTCGATGTTTTTTCTACTGCTGCCATTCAAATGTCTTTGAGAAGTTAAAGTAGACCTGCGTAAAAGCTAAATCTTCCATGTATTTGCATCACTCTGTTTGTTTCTGTGAGCAAGAAATTTGAAAGAGAATGTCCTTGGTGTAAACAAGGACTAATTCCTTGGTGTAAACAACTGTTGCAAAAGGGGAAGTTTACCTTATAATTAGATTAATTTGTTTCTAGTGTGAAAACAATAGCCTGCGGGTCAGGGAAGCTATGGATACCGGCTCTCTTCTCAAAGGACACTTTCGTCAGAACTTGTTATCCTTTTTTTCTCTCTCTCTCTCTCTAGACAAATATTATTTATTACGTATTATTAATTTGTTTATTGTGTGAAGACAATAGCCTACAGCTAGTACAGGTCAGGAAAGTAATGGATACCGGCTCTCTGCTCAAAGACATACTTTGCACTTATTACATGTAATGTACTGAACAGCTGACGTTGCTCAGCTCGGTCAGTGCAGGAGGTCAGTGGTTGACCTCCTGCTGGGTTATGTGTTTGTGCCACATTCCGAGTGGCCTGGGCGAATACAGACCACCACGTGTTGCATCACATGTTCTCCAGTCTGTGTTCAGCTACCATCGTGTTCGTATTGATTAAAGGCTTGCTACCACCATACACCTTACATAGTACTGTTTCTGTTATTTAGTCGAATACGTTTCACTGGCGACGAAGAGTAAAATGGCTTTGATCGGACAGGTACATGAGTTTTCCTCTGACGAGGGTTGGGATCAGTACGTCGAGAGACTAGAACATTATTTTGGAGCGAACAAGGTGACGGACTCCGGTCAAAAACGAGATATTTTGTTGACCGTCATCGGGGCGAAGTCATATGGCCTACTTCGCAATTTGGTTGCGCCGGACAAACCGGGACAAAAAACGTTTGAGGAGCTGTCAACGCTCATGAGACAGCACCACAACCCGGTCCCAAGTGAAATCGTGCAGCGATGCAAATTTAATAGCAGGTTCCGGGCAGAGGGGGAGTCAGTGGCAGACTTTCTCGCCGCACTGAGATCGCTTTCGGAGCACTGCAACTACGGGTCCCTGCTCGACATCATGCTCCGTGATCGCCTGGTGTGTGGGATCCGCGACGATGCCATGCAGCGTCGGCTGCTGTCGGAGCCCAATTTGGACTTGAAGGGTGCGATGGGCATTGCACAAGGGATTGAGATGGCGGCAGCCAATGTTCGGGATCTCAAACAGACCCAGCTGGGTCAAGCGGTTGGTGGTCAGGGGGACGTACACCGATTTGAAACGTCCACGAAGCCTGCAACCTCCAAGACGCGGACATATGATCGCTGTTTCCGTTGTGGAAAGACAACACACTCCCCTGACACGTGCCGATTCAGAACCAACTCTTGCTTTAATTGTCGCAAGACGGGGCACATCGCGCGGATGTGCAGAAGCAAGAAGCGAACCGGAGGCGGGGACATCAACGTCGTCGACGACATGGACGACGACACGTTTCGTACAGATGCACACAGAAGAGAGGAGGAGTTTGAGCAGTCAAGCTACCGACTGTACAACGTAAAAGCAGCAGGAAATCCGCCAATGCGAGTGGCACTGAAAATCGACGGTGTCGAGACAGACATGGAGTTCGACACCGGAGCATCACTGTCGATAATTTCTAGTCGTCAATTCGACATATCGTGGCCGGGAAGACATCTGGATCCATCGTCCACGAAGCTACGAACATATACGGGAGAGCTACTCGATATCAGGGGCGAGGTGGATGTCGACGTCGGATATCAAGGGATGACATACAAGCTGAGACTAATTGTAGTCAATACAGATGGACCTAACCTCCTTGGCAGGGACTGGCTGCGCACAATCAAGTTGAATTGGACACAGATTCACTCGGTTCGGATTACGGACGTCAATGACCTCCTTCGAAAGCACGAACCTGTATTCGGGGAGGAGTTAGGACAGCTGCGTGGGACCACGGCAAAGATCCACATTGAGGCGGAGGCTCAACCTCGCTTCTGTAAGGCACGAGTTGTGCCATATGCGATGCGGACACTCGTTGAGGACGAACTCGACAAGTTAGAACGCGACGGCGTCATCGAGCCCATACAGTTCGCGGAATGGGCTGCCCCGATAGTGCCGGTCATGAAAGGGGATAAGAAATCAGTGAGGATCTGCGGGGACTTCAAGCTAACGGTCAATCGGGCGGCAAAACTGGACAGATATCCAATTCCGAAGATTGAGGACCTGTTTGCCTCGCTGACAGGTGGGCAGAAGTTTTCCAAACTTGATCTGTCCCAGGCGTACAACCAGATCGTGCTCGACGACGACTCGAAGAAGTATGTGGTGATCAATACGCATAAGGGCCTGTACAGGTTTAACAGGCTACCGTTTGGAGTAGCGTCGGCGCCCGGGATTTTCCAACGGGTGATGGAAAATCTGCTCCGCGATATCCCGCACGTAACCGTGTACCTCGATGACGTGCTCGTGACAGGAAAAGACGACGACGAACATCTGGCCACGCTGGACTTAGTGTTGCAGCGGTTCGAGCAGGCTGGCTTACGGCTAAAGAGAAGCAAATGTGAGTTCATGCAGCATTCGGTGGAGTACCTTGGCCACGTGATCGATGAACAGGGATTGCATCCAACCGCGAGCAGAGTTCGAGCGATCAAAGAAGCACGGGCACCAGAAAATGTGACGGAGCTTAGGTCATACCTTGGTCTTCTGACCTACTATGGGAAATTCCTGCCCAAATTGTCAACGATTCTAGCGCCACTGCATGCCCTATTGAGGAAAGGTATCACGTGGAAATGGGCAGTCAACGAGCAGAATTCCTTCACACGATCAAAGCAGTTGTTGATTTCATCGCAGGTGTTGGTGCACTATGATCCAAAAAAGGAAATCATTGTATCGTGTGACGCGTCACCGTATGGAATAGGAGCCGTCATCGCGCACCGAATGGAAGATGGATCGGAGCGGCCGATTGCATTCGCTTCGCGTACACTAATGCCAGCGGAAAAAAAGTACGCACAAATTGAAAAGGAAGGCTTGTCGAAACAATTGTTACAATAGGGGAAGGTTAGCTGCTAATTAGATTAATTTGTTTCTTGTGTGAAGACAATGGCGTCTTTTCGCTCTGCGACGGGAGTGCGGCTACGGGGGATTTAAATTAGCTTTGATCGTCCCCGTACTCTGGCTACCGTCGCGATCTATTTGCAGTTTCGCAATTCTGAATACGCGGGAGTTTCACTCGTTCCATTTATCATGCATGTTGTACTATAAGCATAGGGTATAGGCAGTACAAATCACAACATACTGTGCATGCAGCGCGTGTGTACGAATCAGTGCATGAAACACGTGAGGCAGCGAGCCTCGCCGTTCAAGCGCTCTGATTGGCTGATCACGTACCCGCGTAGCGGCTCTACGCCCGACGTTAATTCGGCGAACTACCGTCCTAGGTTTGGCCGCTACAGGGAAATTTTCGCTCTGAGTGCGACCCCCCGCTAAGATTAGCGTTGTAGCCATAGTCCCGTCGTCGAGCGAAAAGACGCTAATAGCCTACAGGGGTCGGGAAGTAACGGATACCCTCTCTCTTCTCAAAGGACATACTTGACACTTCTCACTTGTTATATGTTGTTTCTTTTTCCAGGAACCTGCGACAGCAGTCTAATAAATGGGTCTGTGGAACCAGCAATTTCAAGTTACTACTAGATCCCTTTAATTGTGTCTATTTGCAAGAAGTCTGCAGGAGAATCTCCTAGGTGTAAACACTAAACGAGGATTAATTCCTTGGTGTAAACAATTGCTACAATAGAGGAAGGCTTCCTGCTTATTAGATTAATCTGTTTGTTGTGTGAAAACAATAGCCACAGGTTCAAGAAAGTAATGGATACTGGCTCTGATCTCAACGGACTCACTTCTCACTTGTTATCCATTTTTACTGGCTCTGTTCTCAAAGGCCACACTTGACACTTCTCACTTGTTATATGTTTTCTTTTTCCAGGAACCTGCGACAGCAGTCTTATAAATGGGTCTGTGTAACCAGCAATTTCAAGTTACTACTAGATCCCTTTAATTGTGTCTATTTGCAAGAAGTCTGCAGGAGAATCTCCTTGGTGTAAACACTAAACAAGGATTAATTCCTTGGTGTAAACAATTGCTACAATAGAGAAAGGCTTCCTGCTTATTAGATTAATATGTTTGTTGTGTGAAAACAATAGCCACGGGTTCAAGGAAGTAATGGATACTGGCTCTGTTCTCAAAGGACTCACTTGACACTTCTCACTTGTTATATGTTTTCTTTTTCCAGGAACCTGCGACAGCAGTCTAATACATGGGTCTGTGTAACCAGCAATTTCAAGTTACTACTATAGATCCCTTTAATTGCGTCTATATGTGTAAGAAGCCTGCAGGAGAGGATTAATTCCTTGGTGTAAACTATTGTTGCAATAGGGGAAGGTTGGCTGCTAATTAGATTAATTTGTTTCTTGTGTGAAAACAATAGCCACGGGTTCAAGGAAGTAATCAATACTGGCTCTGATCTCAAAGGACTCACTTCTCACTTGCTATCCATTTTTATTCCTTAGGAAGCTGCGCCGCCGGAAAGCAGTCTAATCAATGGGTCTGTGTAACCAGAAATTTCAAGTAAAATGAAATAATCTTTATGTATTCTGTAATTTTAAAATTCCTGCAACTATTATGATTAAAATTTACTTCTGGAAACTCAGATTAAAAAAGTGAATCCTAGTCATTCTGTTTCAGACTTCACTGATGACATACATTTGTCCTCAACAATTAAGAACGAGACGGACTAACCCAACAATTGTACCGCATGTCTCTGCGTGCAGTCGAGGACTGCAGAATGATTCATCAATGATATATGTGGGAGGGGGTGCGACAAGCCAGAAACATTTATCGACAATGAGAGAGAATCATCTTTGACCTTGGTGACTTTAATGAAAAAGGGATGAGAGTTCGGTCGCATACAGTGTACGCATGTATTCCAGTCTAACAGTCGTGTTTAACAATAAATAATTCAAACATATAGGGAAAATATATTAATGAAAAAGAGCAAAGAAAATGGGATTCCAACAGGATTCGAACCCGAGACCTCTGGATTGCTAGACCGGTGCTCTGACTGATTGAACTATAGAAAACCCTAGTGCGGTGCTTGTCCCTGAAACCCCTTAGTTTTCATGGCAGCTTAAAGGGGTAGTTCAGTTGGTAATTTTATATACCTTTCGTGCATGGTGGAGTTATAACTATTAGTTTTTAATGATATTGTGCACGTTTGGTTACTAAAGCTCAGCCTTACCAAAACTGTACTCCCCCTTTAAAGACAAGTGTCCTTCTTTGGCCGTTCATTAATTGATTATCTATCTATTTATTATTATTTATATTTATTATATTATATTTATTAATATATTATCAACGGTTTATTAAATTCAAGCTCAAAGAATCAATATATTTACACTAAGAAATATCTATTAAAGTCATACATTTTCAGACTAGCACTTAAATGGCAATTTCTTTCATATCAGAGAATAATCTCGCATTTTGAATTCTGGTTAGCAAAAGTTGGACAGTAACTTTAGGGGCGATCCTTTTAATAAACTTGTGCTCAAAATCCCGTCTTAAAAAAAAAACATTCACTGAAATACTTTTACCACCAATTAAACTTGTGGATCTTATTTAGAAGTGAGGAAGGGCTACAATTCATGCTCCCTGCTAGCAAGGCTGGAAGTTTTGTTGTCATAAAGGTGTTTTTCGATTCATGTCCCTAAATATATTTATTTCCCAAGTGAACTTGTCACAAACCACAAGCATCAAATCCCATCTGTCACATAAAACTAAATTTGTAGTGGATACCATTTTCTCACGCTGTAACCACTGTCAACACAAGCCTGTGTTTTGATCCTATCTTTACTACATAACATTTGGTACAAATATTATATACAACGCTGTGGTTTTTCGTCCCATCTTTTATTGTCACAACATTACCAGTGGCGTAGCCTGGTCCAACTTATTGTGGGAGAATGGTAGGGGGCTCACAAATTATTGGGAGCACACTCCTTACATCTGAATTACTTGCACTTTTATCCTTAGGTTTGTTATCGTTTTTGTTAAATTATAGCTCTGACAAGATCCATTTGGATGATAAATCTGTCGGCTTCTGCATCTTCTTCAAGTAGTTTGCAATGTATCCCATATATTAAACATGAGGTCTATGATTTACTGGGCAATGACAAAATTATTGCTTGATGCACAATATTAATGAGGGTTCCGAACTGTCATAATACATACAGTATGTACTTTGTTATAATAATTTTAGGGATGCCATGTTCATTTCCTCAATTCAAGCCTGACAATTTCAACAATATGTTATTATTCCAATAATATTTGATTACTTATCATTACTAATCAAGAGACTGCTTTAGCTTTAATACCAGACCATTGCTTTTAGGTACAAGGCCATGGTATATGGACTACAGTGCATCTATTTCAGAATAGCATGAAAGTTCAAGAATCTTGAATCCTCAAGTCATTTGAAGAAAAAAAGGGTACTGATCATGCAAGAAGAAAAAAATCTCTTGTTTTCGAGTCATTTGCACTCCGGTAGACTTTTACATCTCATACAAACTACATGTACAGTATCAAATTATGGCCAGTGCACATATTTTTCTGAAAAGCATGAAAGTTCAAGAATCTAGTTTGCAAGTCATTCAAAAAGAGAGGCATGAGAGTAAAAGAGTCTTTAATCCTAAAGTCATTTGAAAAGAAATGCATCGATCATGCAAGTTCAAAAATCTCTAGTTCTTGAGACATTTGCACTCCGGCACACTTTCACATCTCATGTACATGTCGTCTAGTGAGAATCAGAAGGGCATTAAGTTGATTTTGTGCTAGAAATTGTGTTCTGTATATTATATACCATCTTGCAGGTCTGGGAGCATTATCTATGAGATGCCAAATGGGCAAATAATAATTATTTATAATTTGTTTATTATTCATCGGTTAAAGAGGGTTAATTTTGGTTTCTTCAAGGCTACGGGTCTATAAACGTGATTATCTCTAAAGTACAAAAAGTGACTTAGCGGTAGTGCTGTAACTGACCTTGATGATCGGATCGTTTGATCGGATCCGCAAAATTTTTTCGATCTTCGAAATCGGATCGATGATCGGGATCGGATGATCGGCTAAAAAAAATTAAAAAAAATTGTTTGTTTTTTTTTCTTTGGAAAATGATCCCCAAAAAACACATTTTGGGAATATAAGCAACATAGATCCATATTAATAAGCCCAAGGTAATCTTGTACGGGTATGCTTTCATTTCAAACTGATTACCTCTTCTTTTACAAAATTCTCACGCCGATTCTGAGCTTAGTCCCATGTGATTAATTTGGCGTAACCTTTCAGAAACACATGGGACTAAGCTCAAAATCGGCGCGAATAATTTTTTAAAAGGAGAGGTAATCAGTTTTAAATGAAAGCATACCCATACAAGATTACCTTGGGCTTATTCATATGGATATATGTTGCTTTGGTATTCATTTATATTCCCAAAATATGTTTTTTGGGATCATTTTCCAAAGAAAAAAAAACAGATTTTTTTTTTTTTTTTTTTTTTTTTTTTTTTTTTTTTTTTTTGCCGATCCGATCTTCCGATTTTTTCTGCATGATCGGAAATCGGCAAAAACGGTCCGATCATGTATGATCGGATCGTGATCGGCATGCCGATCCGATGATCGGTTACAGCACTACTTAGCGGCCTTCTTATTCTCAACCGACGATGTACTACAGTACATAGCCAGTCCTACCAATCCCCAGACTAGGTTTATAGAACATTACAACAACTCTAGGCAAAGTGATCGCTTAGCACCCTTCTCTTTCTCGCCCCTCAGCCGACGACGAGGTGTACTACACGGCCAGCCCTATATACCCGTATCCAGACTAGGTTTATAGAACCATGAACCAATTACATACACGTAGTAGGTTCATAACAGAACATTAACAATTCTGGGCAAATTAATTAGTGACTTAGCGCCTTACTCTTTCTCAATCAATCAACAATGTGTACTACATGGCCAGGCAGCTAGGCCAGCCCTACCAATCCCCAGACTGGATTTATAGAACATTACAATTCTGGGCATCGGGTTTCACGGCGAGGCGCGCATTGCACGCTGTGATTAGTTGTGATTGATGACAAATAAATTCAGGAAGCACTTTTCATCCCGGCCCTCTGGAGTCGACGGCCCCAATGACAGTTCGCCGCGACAGATTACACCGTGCCCTTGTAAAGTCTTCAGTCTCCGACGACGCTTAGTTAGGGCTGTACTGTCCCTCTTCTCTTGACAGATACCTACTCCCTCGATACTACGTAATAGAATATTTATAAGATTATCACCTGGACTGAACCCCAAACAAACTGACATCTTTGGATCTCTCCCCACCCAAAGTCCATTCACACAGACACACTCATTGATAAATACAGCAGTACACACACTCATCGAGAAATGTATTCTCATAGTAACATGCATCATTTGCTCAGGCGACAAATGCTCCAAAGCTATGGCCATGTCAGTTTAAGTGAAAGTTAGAGTTATGGTTAGGTTTTTATAAGACCAAGATGAACATGGAATGAGTTGAGGTTTTGGTTAGGATGACAAATCTTTGTTGTTGTTTTTTTATTTTTTATGGCACAGCAACAGTTGCCATCTGGAGCAAAAGCATGGAATCACTTTAATAACACAGAGACAGTCCTGTATACATATATCCACCATATAATAAGTTCAGGTTCTGTGTTTTTGTTAAATCACGTAGTTATTAAAACTCTAGATTAAAGCTTGCTAATTAATTAAAATCGTCCTGGATGCAATTTGTTCTATTACTTTATTTTAATCAAAGCTTTTACATTTGCCTACATGTAGCTGGGCCAAGCCTCGATCTGGCCGGATAGTAAGACAGTAAGTCGTCTTTCTGGGTCTGTTTCCTTGACAAATTACTGAGGAAAGAAGATCTATCACCTGATTAACTCAATAGAAACTGAAATATTTTAACATTTAACCCTGACCATGTGTAGAGAATGACTGTCAATGTTGAAATGTGCATATTGTCAAACATACTGTACATACATGTACACAATGTACACACTTTTGGCAGCAATTTATTCCCCAATTTTCTTTTTTTATCTTGCTCAATGTTAGACCAGGGAAATGGGAGCTACTACCTCCATGGTTGGACTATCCTAAGCCTGCATCCTGACAGTAGGACAGTAAGTCACCATTCTGGGTCTCATCTCCCATCGCATATATCACAAGGGAAGAAAGATTATCACCTGAACTCAATGCAAACTGACATCTCTTAAACTACTCCCAGATGTATGCACGGGATGAATTGGATTGGGATGTTGTTTTATTGAGTATCGATGATCCCCCTGCTAGAGTATCATTGACCCCCCTTCTAGAACTACATGTAGTTGACCAAAGGTCCAAAAGATTATACGTCTGAGAAACCAAATATCTAGATTTTGCGAGCAACAGATTGTTGATAACACAATACATGTGTGGACAATGAGTAGCTGAGATGAGGCATTCCTCATAATGACTCACGATTCTTCTTTGAATACTACTGTGGTACCGGTATTCCTAAATAGGACCTTTTTGTATTCTTTCTTGGTGTTTAGTCATGACAATTACTGCAAGGGAGGAGTGTTGTCGAATAAGAGGGCAGGGGGAGGGGGGGGGGGGGGGGGGGTGCGCTGGGTGCATATGCACCCCCCAAATAAAGAAAGATCTACTTTTTGTCGGTCTCGGGTCCACTCGGGTCTCGACAATCTAAACCAATAGTCTCGGACACCCTCCCCCCCCCCCCCTGATTACACAACTTAACCAGTGGTCTAGGCACCTCGCCCCCCCCCCCCCCCCCACCCCGCCCGCTTACACAAAGTCTCTCAACCAGTGGTCTCGGTCTCGGCCACGTTCGGTCTCAGTCCCGTTTTTGTAAATTACGCACCCCCCTTGAAAAATCCTGGCTACGGGCCTGGAGGGGCTCACCATTTTGAACAGCCTGACTTTCTAACATCAGGATGTGTGTACAAAAATCTCATGAATATTACTGTAAAGTCTCATTTTATAACACATAGATTCTGCAAAATATTACACATATCCCCTCCAACACCCTATATCCACATATTTGTCTAGAAAAATATATATGTCCTTGACAGAATTGGAAACATTATTATTGCAGTTACTGTATTACAAGCCATAAAGTCCACTCTATTTCAGCGATTCCAGTACATTCGTTCATCTGTTGCATCATCACTAGATCCACTGAAGGATTGTGAACGTGACAAGCAAAGCTAGCAAAGTTTTCTTGAATGCATACTTCATGGCAATCCCTTCTAATTTCCAGAAATATTAAGAACATAGAGAGAAGTGTGTGGGGGAGAGAGTCGGGGAGTAGATTGAACCGGGTGGTTGTAGAAGTGAAAAGGTGCCACTCATGCTGCAGTCTGCACCCATTTGGTCTAAGTACTCCAAACTAGAAAAATAAGAAATCAGAGGCTTATAAATAGGGATACGTGAGCACACCTCCACGTCGATGTCTACCTCAGCTCCAGGTCGATAATGAATATTCATATCGTGACGTCACGCAACGTCACTAGGATTAGGGTTTGGGTGAGTTTGAGGGTTATAATTACAATGAGACCATATTGACCATCAGCGGCATACGTGGTCTACTGGTCACGCTGTGGACTTCAACACTTGTTTATATGGGTTCGAACCCTCTCTTATGGCTCTTCTTTTCTTTTGCCATAAATGGTGAGTAGCGGTTCATTTAGTAAATGTATCATGCAGAGTTTCACTATCGTCGTGGAGGTGTGCTCCAAACGACGCACCCTATAAATAGGGGCTACGGGATGGTATTAGCACCAGGAGTTATGGGTTGGGAATTAGACATGTATAATAACAAAAATTATCTGAACATAAGGCATCACAAAGAGAAGGCTCGGACCTGCATGATGGCATGCAGAGCTCAATGTAGCCAAAAACTGACTTAACACCCTTCTCACACTCACCCGACAATATGGTATGCTATTAACCAACCTTGCGACTCATAGTAAATTGATCTGTTCAAACTACTCTAACTTTGGCATCCCTAATTTGTGATGACTTGAAGAGGGGAGCGGCAGAGCAAGTGGACAGATAGCTTGGTCTGGGTGACAGATGAGTCACCCCGGCTGACCAACTTTACTACAAAACATCTTGTACAAAATTCACCTTAATTCTAGTACGGTACTATGCTTTCTGATGGCAAAAGTGAGAAGTGTAGACAGGTGACCTTAATAGAGAGGTTCCATAAAACTGTTTTTTTCTGCAGGGATTACTTTTGGTGGCCACAATAGTTATGTTGGCTGCTATAGACAGGTAGCTCCTAAGACAGGTTTGACTGTGGAGTAGAGTGTGGTGAATCGAGCAACCAAGAACACATCACACATCACAAAAGTGAAACTATAAGAAAAACTAGTAAAAACTTTAGAAAAGCACACACAAAAGATACAAGGATGCAAAGTATCACTCACATCTCACACAATACACAGTATACATGTGTGTATGACAGCAGCAGGAAATTCCTATTTTGGCTCCTGATAAGACAAGCGCGCGCTCTCAAATTAGAAAACACAGTGAAATCAATCATCGCCCCTAACAATGCAGTAAATTGGCAACTCCCCGAGCCGAACCACCTGTGTAAACTCGTCTCCGCGCGACATTAGAGACACGTTGTTCTCTGAGCTGATTCATCCCCCTTTATCACTCAACCTCCCCTCCGATGCTCCCGACAGGAAACGGGTGCAGAGGTGTCACATAAATGGTAACTTGTCGATCGGTCTACACCCATCTGTTCTATTTTCATTTCGTCTACCCCCAAAATCAAAATTCAGGGGCATTGGATTATGATTTTTGGGATTATGACTAGAGTTAGTGGCTCGGATTGGGGTTAGCGTTAGGGCTGGGGTAAGGGATCGAGTTTGGAGGTGGGGAAAGGAAGTTTCAGGCATTATGTAATAGACCAAATTATGAGTTGTAGACCAACTGAGTGTAGACCAGGCAAACGTAACCACATAAATGACCAATACGACACAGGAGGTGATACATGTACCCAATGTTCCAGACAATTGCTGCGGACTTTATTGCGGGCACTTGGGAGGCTATTAATGATTGATATGGGTGGGTAATATTCCTGAATGAAACCAGAACTTTCTTCTTTTTTGCTTTAATTCTTTAAAAAAAGAATATGCACAATGTAGATGGGAGTGTCGTGGTATATTGGTTCGGGCCTTTGTCTTTCAATACGAGGGTCGTGGGTTCGATTCCCAGCCGCGGCAAGTATGTCCTTCAGCAAGACACTTTATCCACATTTGCTGCTCTCAACCCAGGTGTAGTAAATGGGTACTTGGCAGGAATGTATTCCTTGAAATGCTTGAGCGCCCCATCATGGTAGCTCGGCTAAAGCCAAAGGTAATAATGCTCCAGGCGCTTTGGGACTTTGGTGATAAAGCGCTATATAAAAAAATGGATATCAGTATTATTATCCATACTATTGTGAACATATTGATAATAATTTCATATATATTAGTATTTCCTTGAATATACATATAGTTGACTAAAGTGGATTTCAAATTCAATTGAATCAAATCTATCTGGTAGATGTCAAATATCAGAGGCACTGAGCTCGTGTGAAGGATTGTTTTCAATGTGTTGATGGAATCGGGCGGAAGACCACCACGAATGTTGTCTTCTGGGGAATGTGCATACTGCATTGCCAATAACACACACAGCAAGACCCTGATTCAGGAATTTCATGAAGTTTCTTGCAGATAGGAAGGTAAATAACATAATAGTGACAATATCATTAACATCACAAAAGTAAAGATTAAAGATATATAAACTATGATTTAGAGAATCTTGACTTTGTTTAGGGTAACAACTAACAAGAAATCATTAGTACTGTTTAGTTGTATTTTTTTAATGAGGCTAAAAGTTGTCTGAAAATTGGTTGAGTTGATGTGGATTGACCCATATACTATGCCAAGAGATTATCTTGACTTTTAACGACTAACAAGAAATCACTAAGTACTGCTGTTCAGTTGGTCTTTTTAAATGAGGAGACTGGGTGGAAAAATAAACTTAGAAAGGGAAAACCAGACTAGAAACAAGTCTTATCTATTAACTAGTTACACAATATACCACTGGGTCTATGACTTCTCTCAGCCTCTCAGCAGGGTAGGAAATATACGGGGACTGAGGCCCCCTAATTTTCAAAATAGCCCCCTGAAATCAGTAGGTAGCCCCTAAAATTACAATAGGGTATTATGCGAAAAATTTCTGGATATCCATCAGATTGAAAAAGTAGCCCCCTAAAATTAAAAATTAATTCCTGCATTGCGGCTCTCGGCACCTTGAGAAGAAAGTTGTAGATAATCCTAAGTAAAGAGCTATAATATCCCTGGCATACCCGGTTAACCTTCGAAAGAACTGCACATTCTCTACCAGCAAAGACTGAAACAGAATCGATATTTCCTAAAAAAGCCAAGTTAGACAACAGCTGAACAAGCAAGTATGAGTCAACCTGAAATCAGTCACGGCGTTGAAATAGATACTTAAACAAAACATTTTTTTCCTTCATTTTCTCTTCTTTTTTGGGGGGAAAAGAAGGACGCGTCAGACTATGGCATTAATATACACATAATATTAAGTAGACTGTGCTTGAACCCTACTTCAGTAAAGCTAGCATGTGATCTGCAATGGTGTTGAAATCATTCAGAAACATCATAATAAAAACAAGACTATGGTGGTGTTTTCCCTTTTTTTGTAATTCATATCCTTTTGGTGGATGGTATTTAAGACCAACAGGTTAAAATAAATAACATGGTACTGCATATAAACAGTTTACTTAACCTATTGCCTCAAGGAACCTCGCGGGCCATAGCTATACAGGGTGGCCCAAAAAAAATGGAACGGGGCACTTCCCAAAATATAGTAACAAATGTATTATGTCCATCGGGTAGGGTGTCTTTTCAAATGAACATTGATACCAAGAACAGTCAATTTGGTCATGTAGTTTTTGTTTTAGGGTGCTGTGAGTGACACCATGTCACGTTCTCTTTTTTGTCAATTTTTACCCAGCCAGTGCTTGATAAATCGCATGTACCGCCTTTCATAGCGTTCAACAGCGCGCGCCATCGTTAGTGTGCACTCAGCCGTGTGCCGAGAGAATGGGCATGGTCGGTCAATGGTATTACGGGCAGGGAGTGCAATTTAACTGGCATTGACTACCGGTAAAAAATGACAAAAATTAGCACCTGACATGGTCTCACTCACAGCGTCCTAAAACAAAAACTACACGACCAAAATTACTGTTCTTGGTATCATTTTTCATTGGAAAAGACACACTATCTAATGGACATAATTATTTTGTTACTACATTTTGGGAAGTGCCCCATTCCGTTTTTTGGGGGCCACCCTGTATAGGGATTGCCAAATCTAGAAGGGAACAGGTTAACCGAGTTCAACATCCCCCTATGGCAATGAATGTAATGGAAAGTAATGGTGTTGAAATAATCTATAACCTAAATTCCATAAATTTGTTCATATTTATTTTCATTGGGGAATCTCAGACCACAAAATAATACTGTCAAACCTGTTTTTAGTGGCCACCTGTCTATAGCAGCCAACTTGACTATAGTATAGTGGCAACCCAAAGCGATCTCCTACAGAGAAAATCAATGTTATTGAACCTGTCTGTAGAGGTCATCTGTAATACAGTGGTTGCTTTTTGAGTTTCCCTTGGGTGGTCACTATACACATGTTTGAATGTTAGTAGTCTACATTGGATTCTAAGGCTGTGTATCCTATGGTAAGGTATGTTCCTGGAGCTCTGTCTTGTGATGTTTCTAGAATTGTGTTGACATTTTGGGAGCAAAAAGAGCCCTGAGCTATTATGTAGTATTTGTGTTGAACTATACCCCCCAACTATGTTGATAGTGAAAGCAAGTTCACGAGAGAGCAAACAAAACAAGTAGAAGAAAGCCTTTTTGTTCAAGATTTTAGTAAACTTTAGAGCATAGTATTTACATAATTATCAGACAATCATAAAAGTTAAAGGGGTAGTTTAGTTTTGGTAAGGCTGAACTTTAATAACCAAACCTGGACAGTAACCTTATAAACTAATAGTAATAACTCCACCATGCTCAAAAGTAATTCAACATTACAAACGACTAAGTAAAAAGCACTTTATCATTCAAAAAGAGCCATTTAAACACAAGAGGGCGCTTCTAAAAAGGCATCGGTTTCAACCATTTTCCATACAAAATTATGCATGTACTGTTTGATTGAAATAATGATTAAATAGAGAAATCATCAACAAATAATTAAAAAACGATTTTGAAAATGTTTGTAAAAGTGCTAGCATTTTTTTAATTTTTTGAAAAAAACGTCTAATTATTTGGGCCCCAAATAATTATAAGATCAGATAGATTTATTGATATTTCAGCCGTTTCTGGGTCGATTTTGACCAAATAAAGTTTATTCTGCTATTAAAATTGCATGTTCTCTAAAATTCGACACTCAGTTTTTCATTACCTCACCAAAAAAATGTGATGTGCAGCGCCCTCTCTACCAAAACTAAACTAGCCCTTTAAACCCTCCTTGACACATTTGTTTGTGCATATTTCTCATTCTTTCTTTTCTTGCCACACAAAAATGAGTTGTGTGTGAGTGGGAACATTTGACATCAACAAAACAAAAATAAACAAGAAATTTGGACATCCATAGGAAGTTCAACAAGCTTTATCCTAGTGAATCCAATTGTATTTAATAGCAGAAACTTTATATATTAAAGGGTTCTAACCGTTCTAGTAACATTATCAAAATCCACAAAACTGAATTTAGAGAAATCTAGTGGTTTTCTCATACGTTGTTGTTTTTGTATTACCAATAGAAGCATTGAACAGGTTTAGTTTTTTTTTTTTTTAATAACAATCAACACATTCAAGTTTTAGAATCTAGAAGGCTTCCCAGTCCATGAGCACTCTCTTTTCAGCTAGACTGGTGGAAAACTACAAGCAAACTCATTGCACTGACTTTATACACAGTTATAACTTTCCAGTGGATAATTAAAGAACTGAACACTTCCATCGTAAATATCTTTTTAATGAAAGAGAAATTTGAAAAAACAAAACATGTTCCATGCTTCTATTGGTAATATGAGTACAGCAAGGTATGAATGAACCACTAGAGTTCTTTAAAAGTAAGTTTTGTGGATTTGGGCAAATGTTACTAGATCCCTTTAACTTTTTGAAGACCATCCTGAACCTGACAGGAGAGATTCTATCAAAGACTTGGTTTTGAATAACAAATCAACACATTCAAGTTTTATAATCTAGAAGGCATTGCAGTCCTTGAGCACTCTCTTGTCAGCTACACTGGTGGGAAACTACTTGTAAACTCATTGCACTGACTTTATACACAGGAATATAACTTTCCAGTGGATAATTAAAAATATGAATAGTTCAAATGTAAATTTCTTTATAATGAAAGGGAAATTTGAAGAAGAAAAAAATCTATTCCATGCTTCTATGGGAGAATCCCTGGAGTTCTTTACAAGTAAGTTTTGTGGATTTTGGCAAATGTTACTAAATCCCTTTAACTTTTAAGACCATCCTGAACAGGACAGGAGAGGTTCTACCCAGGCTTGGTTTTTAATAACAAATCAACACATTCAAGTTTTAGAATCTAGAAGGCTTTGCAGTCCTTGAGCACTCTATTGTCAGCTACACTGGTGGGAAACTACTCACAAACTCATTGCACTGACTTTATACATAGTTATAACTTTCCAGTGGATAATTACAAATATGATCACTTCAATCGTAAATATCTTTTTAACGAAAGAGAAATTTGAAAAACCAAAACATGTTCCATGCTTCTATTGGTAATATGAGTACAACAAGGTATACATGAACCATTAGAGTTCTTTAAAAGTAAGTTTTGTGGATTTGGGCAAAATGTTACTAAATCCCTTTAACTTTTAAGACCAGATCCTGAACCTGACAGGAGAGATTCTACCAAGGCTTGGTTTTGAATAACAAATCAACACATTCAAGTTTTAGAATCTAGAAGGCTTCGCGGTCTTGAGCACTCTCTTCTCAGCTAGACTGGTGGGAAACTACTGGCCGGACCAAAGTCCTAGTCAGATCAAATGACAAACACATAAACCCAATGCAGAGTCCAATTCTTTTGCACTTTTTGCATCCATCCATAGGTTGATAGACAGAGAGACAGAGACAGACCGTGAGTAAAGAGAGAGAGAGAGAGGGGGGGAGAAAGAAAGAAAGAAAGAGGAGGGGAACATGTTGTGGTGTTGCTGGTGTTGGTGTAGGTGTTGTTGTTTTCATTGTTGTTATTCTTGTTGTTGGTGCTGTTGTTGTTTTATATTCTAATGGCAAATGACAAACACATAAACCCAATGCTCTATTCGTTTGCACTTTTTGGATCCATAGGCTGATAGACAGAGCGACAGAGACAGCCTGAGAGAAAGAGAGAGAAAGAAAGAGGGGGGGGGGGGGGGTGTGGACATGCTGTGGTGTTGCTGCTGTTGGTGTTAGAGTTGGTGTTGATGTTGTTATTGTTATTATAATTGATATTGTTGCATTATAATTGCAGTTAGTCAAGACAGATGACTGTTGCCAATTGCTGTGTTATATTTTTATAATCCATATTCGTACAATACTTCATATTTCTAATTAAACCAAACTATTCAACAAATTATACCACTCCCACAAAGTGGGACAAACAAAGCCCCGCGTATATATATGGTCGATTCCAACGAAAAGTGTACACGGCCAGATTTTTAGGTTCGAATTTCAAACTGCTTTGATTGTTTAATCCTTTTGCACATGTTAAGTAGACATGTCAACCATAACCAGAAAAAAAGTGCCATCACTAATCTTTCCGAACGGCCAGGTAATAGCCTTGAGAAGTTAATGGTACATTTCCTAACGTTGCCTACGAATGCAGATGAATTACTTTTAAAATGTGATTATGGAACTCCAAATCAATCTGCTTCATGCAAACATTTGCTTGTATTCCATCTATAAGATGCTAATCATGGAATACATTCACATATTGTGTTTTACACATCACTCTGTTATAAATTTTCAAGTTCAAATGTTTTATTAGTGTGTTGAGATTTTCCTGTCTTAAAAACATGAGGTTGTATCACTTTTCATAATCTCTTTAATAATATGTGAATCAAAATTATTTTCCACTATCTTAAAGAGTGGGAAATACCCTTTCCAAAAATATCAAATTTAGGATTGTGCGCAAAAATATTACACATATACAATGTACGTGAAAAATAAGTATTCGTAGGCAACATGTAATTTACTTTATACGTAGATAACAAAAACCTTTTATTCACAGTGACTGTCACGAAATATGGGGATCCCTTGTCAGTTCTAAGTGAGATACGATCATACAAATGTGCTTACAATCAATTTGGTGTAAAAAATACTTGTTACAAATTTACACTGACATCATAAGTGGTGTCCTCAAAACAAAATATATATTCAATGTGAACATTTGGACATTCAAACCTGACTATAGATTTGAATTCCCAATGTTGATCGATAGTATCCACATCATTGATATTGCAAACAGTATGTAAGAAAATGTTTAATATGGAATTTGTAGGGATACGATACATTTGGGTAATACATAAACGAATATTATAGTGTGTTTGTAGGTAACATTATTTTGTTCATATATTAAGATACCTGTAGTAGGCAAAGTTAATTACTGTATTTTGACTATACGAAAAACAACTTGTATACCTATGGTCTGTAAATACATACTGTTCCTGAAATAGCTATGAAAACACGCATTTGAGAAAGAGAGGGCATATATTTGTTTTGATATTTGGGTGAACCACTGTATAAGGTGTACATCAGCGTGCACATAAAATAGAAATTACGATAAGCTGTATGGATGACAAACATACATTCGAAACGATTGCTCAAACAATGAGTGGTAATATATTATCTGTTTGATAAATGCAATAAAGGATTATTTGAGATGCCTAAAAAACAGTTCATATACAGCGCTCTTATCATGTTTTTAAAGGGTTGAATATTAATGAAACACATTGGCCAATCCTGCATTTCCCCATTAGGTAATTATATCGCTAGCTGAATACCGCTCCTGGAGGGCTGAGGAGCAGTAGTGATTTTTGAGCACTCAAGCTTGCATCCAGTACATTTTATCAGGGTTGGCACTTCTTATCTCTAGCCCCTGGGCGATGATGTCTCAGCAGAGGATTATCAGAGAGTAGTAATAAAACTGATAAGAATGTGGTCGATACGGAAACAAAAATGATAAAATTGATCACCACGATGGTGGAAGACAAGCTAATGGGACAATCACGTCATGCAACAGCTTACTTAGTGTAGTTTGATTCGAACCCTCCAATTAACTCGTAAATTAAGATTAACTCGTATTGTTTCCACTTTTGTATTACAGTATATTATTGTAAAGTGCTAAAATATAAGGTTAATCTCATTATGTGCTTCATTTATCAAGAATATTATAAACGAAGTTATTCTTGGAGATTTCTGTGTACATTATGTAAGGCTGCACTAATATTAATACAATCAAACGGCAGCATTATGAAAACATCACAACACGGCATCATCATTGTTTTCAATTACGTTATTTTACTTTTTAACAACAAAAATGGCCGTTAAATAAATCTTTATAGCAATCATAACCTGTTTAACAGTATCAATATTTCAGTGTACATGCTCTTGTTATATGTGATATAAATATTAAATAAAGAAAATGCTAATAAGTTGTATCATCTTATAGATATACTAACTAAAACACAATTGCGATATTACACAAAATAATCGAATTTTCTATCTACCCAAGATACAAAAAGTATATATCTGAGGTAATGGGACAACGGTTGGGATACGGTATAGCTGAAAGTTAGGCGAAACATATTGATTGTTTTTCAATTCAAATTTTCGGAGGGGGTAAGGGTGTATTGTGAGATAAATAATTTAATAAAATTGAGCCAATGTATTACATGAAGTGCCATTTTATACATATCATTCTAACCATCTTTATATAGTATATTAAGACATCAAATGGTGTGTTCTTCGGTATTTTACCTACTTTATAAAGAGCCATATCTGATTCAATCTCTCGTGTGATTGGAATACAAATGAAAGTAATCGATTACGTCGACTTATCATGTGGTTTATATACAACTGTTCGCCAAAAATCATAGTGCAGACGTTAACGTAGATACCATGTACACAGACTCCATGATATATGTTTTAACAAGGAAAATTTCATAGACAAAAATACCAAAATGCCATTCGAACAACCGCAAGTGCTTTTTGGATCGAATGGGTTGATCATCTTGATGCAGATAGTGGGCCATCAGATGCATGTGGTTTTTATACATTTTTTTGTATTAAACGATTTTAAAAATCCATGATGACATCATTATTTTTGTGTATTCGGAACTTTGTAAAAAAAAAAAATCATATCTTCAGTCGAAACTCTAGTTGATGAAAGCATTTGGTCGGATTTAGAAAGCGCATACTTATCAGGTTGATTGTGACATCCAAATGGGCTTTAATATCCGAAAGTTTACTTTTTGTCTTGTTACCTACGAGTACATTTTACCTACGAATACAGAGTGTCCCCATGATAAAATGCCACATTAATGTTCTTATTAAAGCATTGACTATCGTTATTTTGATTTTAATCTATTGCCAAAGGATGCCTTCGAATCATACACATAAATTAATTTATTAATATGATGATTACGCTTGTTAAACAAGGAGGAGAAAATCGTTTAATGTTAAATGAAGCAAAAAAGGTAATTTTTTTAACCTGGTGTGATCGTAATCTAAATGCCCGAAAAATATGAACATTATAACGCATGAAAAGGAAATTTGTTTCATACCATAACACGCTCATTTTACTTCAAATAGCAAAAATATCTACGTGATATTGCCGTTTGAAATAATGTCAGCGCAGGAATCAAACTCCCTATGTCATGTTTGTATTCGTAAGTAACGTTTAATTTGTTAAAAATTACTTACGAATGCATCACATTTTGTTGAATATCTCCTAAAATCATTATTTGAAAACGATAAATCCTTGCACATATTAGCGTTATGCTATATTCCATCTATTACTAAGTTATCTCTCACTAATCTACATACATATTGAAGCTACGACATGATGAATTGTATACGTAGGTAATGCCATTTTTTTTACCAAACGGGCCTTTTCAGCTTTTGACGTTTCTGACGGCTATACAATAAAAACACTAGGATTTTTGATAATGCATTTCAATAGTAGACACATGAGGGTTTAAGTTGAGCACACATTTTCAATCGTGTGATGAATTTTTCAATAAGGTTACGAGTGCTAAAAAATGTATTCGTAGGCAACGCTTAAAATTTACCACTAGGTAAAAAATTACCAAAAATCACATGATTGCCAGTTACTTACAAAAACTCATATAATGAGTCCTGACATATGCAACAACTTCCCATGTAAAAATAAACCAATTCGTATCAAGTCTTCATTCTAAGATTTTAACCGCTCAAAAAAACGTTAAGAGATTTTTTTCAAAAGTGGTAAAAAATAGCATGTTTTTTGTTCCTGTAGAAAAAAATATAAATGCAATGGTCACAAATTTTGTATGGCGCGAAAGGTCTCGCCAAGATGCATCTGCTCAAAGAAAAATCGAGATTGTAGGACCTTTCAAAAAAATCAAATAGGTCTGAACATGACGTGTACACTTTTCGTTGGAATCGACCATATGAACATCAGAAATGTGTACACATGCATGTACACCTGTAGTCAAACCTGTCGTAGCTGAGACCTTCTAAACGGCCAACTTGCCTGCATACATTTGCATATAATAGTTACCACAAAAAATGACCATCCACTACAGAGAAAAACAAAGTCATGGAACCTGTCTATGAAAGTCACCTTTGTACCTGTAGAAACTTTTCTTGTTTCCTTTAACCCCTTGACCACGGGAACCGAGTGGGTTGTGTACAAAGTCTATGGGGATTAAATAAACTCATTGGGAACGGGTTAATAGGTGTTCACCATACATTTAGCTGTGGCACACTACAGTATGTACTATGATGGCTCTCTTTCTAATGATCACAATAGAATCATCACACTAAGTGTGAAATACTGAAGGCTTTTACTGTACTGCAATGCTGCAAACTTAAAAATACACAAACATATTTTGTTTTTGTAATTGTTCACTAAACAGCCAAGGTCTACATACTAAGTCTGAGTCATGTCGGATATATTCGGAACCGGGTCCCGATAAACTTTTACCGGTCGGGAACCGATATCCCGATAAATTTTTACCGTCGAAACTCGGACCCGTAAAATCACGCAATCGTGCAAGCATCAGCAAAAATGCACTGTTTGGGGCTTATATTGCTCCTTTTATATGCAAAAAACATTACAAATATTGACGCTTTTATGGATTTACATATCAATCTTTACGGGAAAATAGTTACAGACTATCCAGAATTAACTCACGTTTGCAGGAAAAGTATTTTTTCCGAAGTAAATTGGACCTAGAAATCGATCGTTTGTTCAGCATCGCACCAAGCTGAAACAAGCCGCTAAAATCGAAGGTTGAAGTTAGCAGCAAGTTTTAGGGTCCCGATATCACAAGAAGATCGCGCGTGCATGCTATATGATATGCTAGCTAACTTCAGTTCCCCGGCGTGCGAGCTACTAGCCGCGCCAGGCTAACTTCAGTCGGCCAGCTAGCATCGCGGTGCACCGCGCTACGATCGAAATTTCCCGATAATTTGCACAGTTTTTTTCATTGTTTGGGGCTCATTTTTTGTTCTGTTCAGCTTTCAAACGCCATAGAATCATGTAAGTAGAATATCGAAACATTTTAAAATGGTATAAATTACCCGAATACGTATTTTGAGCTACTTTTTGAATGCACTGCCTCGATCAGTACGATCATACATACTACCCCGTAAGTGTCGGCCTAACTTTGTGTGAACATCCGTAGGCAGTAGCGTTCAAATGACTAGCAATTTTGCGCTTCCTGTTCAATTTCTGACTGTCAAACGAAGTAACGAACCAAGACTTTCTCGAAAATAACCACTCTTTAAAGTAAATGATATTGATTGCCCCGTTTTTATTTGAATTCCGCTACATTAAGTGATCATCTTAATTTCTTTGTTAACATTTTTTTTTTTTTTTTTTTTTTTTTCGGGGCACCGTTTCCGATATAACGAAACCGGGTCCCGATTGAAACGGTCGGTAACCGGTGTGATCAACCAAACCGACTCAGCCTTACTACAAACATGTAATGTTCATACAAGAACATGTTCATGCAGAGACTTTATAGACACATAATTATGCACACTGTATGTACCACCACCACAAGAGGGCAGCAGAGCAATGAAACTAGTGGTTCACTCTGCAGGTTAATATCCAGAGTCTCCCAATTCAGTTTAAATATCCACAACTGCCCCATCTGTTTCATCTGTGGGCGATAACTCAATGTTCGAAATTAACTGTTTTGCCTTATTTTGCCAGATTTTCTAATTCTAGTGGCGCGATATATAAATCTGGTGGCCCGATCAGATACGGATCAGATGCGGTAATAGCATGCGCTCTGAATCCTTGCAGTGGGCGCATATGCTTAACATATGCTTAATTGACGCATCAAACATTTGTTCTGTAGTATGGATTTATAGCGCACCATGTTCGTTGCTTACTATGGTCAAACCTGTGCCATAGACAGAGATCGTAGATATATAGATTTAATAGGGACCTGGTGTGAAGGGAGAAGCAAGGACTGACTTACCATTATGTTCATCTATCTCCTCTCCTATGGCCTGCCCCATCCTCTTCTGTTTGTTAATGACTGCCGAGAGCTGGTCAAGACCATCATCTTGATCTGTTTAATAGTGAAATAAATAAATTTACACATATATTTTATTTCAATAGACCGCTTAATGTAACCGGTAATGTATGCAAATAATATGCGTATGACCTCATACTCCCCGTCGGCAAGCTTAACAATAGTAACCATGTCCAGCAAGCTAGCTTGCTGGATGGCAAGCTAGCTTGCTGGATGGCAAGCTAGCTTGCAAGATGGCAAGCTAGCTTGCCGGACATGGTTACTATTGTTAAGCTTGCCGACGGGGAGTATGAGGTCATACGCATATTATTTGCATACATTAGCGAAGCGGTCTATTCAACCTTTTTTATCTGACACACTTTTGCCCAGGACAAAATTGGGTATAGATTAAAAATCTGATCCTCTTCTGCTTGTTGATGACTGCAGAGAGCTGATCAAGGCCATCATCTTGTTCCATTATTGAAATAAAATAATTCAAACATCATTATCAGTCTATTTTAATTCAACCTTTTTTGATGTGACATGCTCAGAACTCTACAATAAAACTAATTTCTTGCTTGCCCAGTGTTGCTCGATGGAATTCACCTAAAGTCAAGTGGTGATTTTTCGACAAAGGCAGTAGCTCTCTATTGGCACTGTATAATTACCTACAGATATTTATAATGTTCAATATGTATCGTCGGTGAGAGTGAGAAGGACGTTAAAGGGATCTAGTAACTTTGTTGACATGTGCAAAAAGTGATGAGTGGTTGATACAATGTATATTGTTGTTATCTGATATGTCCACTGGGTGTTGTGTGAAAATTTCAAGTTAAATGGATGTTATATGGCCGAGTAATGAGCAAAAATGCAAAGTGATATTCACTAACTCATTGCACTCACTTTGTACACGATTTTCGAGGTCCATTGGATAATTTAACATCTGAACACTTCAATCGTAAATATCTTTTTAACGAAAGGGAAATTTGAAAAACCGAAACCTGTCCCATGATTTTATTGTTAATACAAATACAAGATATGAGGGAACCTCTAGAATTCAAATTAGATTTTGAGGATTTTGACAATTTTTTTTGTTTTTTGGTTCAAATTGAGTAACGCATACCATCTTGTAGGTCGGAGCCTCCTCTATGTAATGCAAAATTTTCGGATAATAATCCTGTCTAATTTGGGGAATAGTTATCAAATATAGAAGAGAGCTATACATGTTTTCTACATTGATAGCTCTTAAACTTAATACAAGACTATCTCTAAAGTACAAAAAAGTGACTTGTGCCCTTTCCAACCTCAACTGATGGGAGGATGGATTTACTTTAGAGTTCTACCCCATTCTGGACTGCCATTGTTAACCTGTTCCCTTCGAGATTCTGAAATTCCCATAGACTTTGTACATGCACCACCCGGTTCCCATAAGCAACAGGTTAAGTGGAATGCTCTAGAACTCCCCAATCAGTACTGAACAAAAGACCATTGAGCTAAAGGTTCGGGGGGGGGGGGGGGGGGGTTCTCCTGAGGTCTGAAAAAAATCTATTGAAAGCTACAGTGAAACAGTTAGCTTTTAATCCCCCCGTTCTCTGGACAATAGGGAGTCTCCCACTCCTTCTGGAAGAACAGACCCTTTGTATAAATAGAATAGAGGGTTCAAGAGGTGTTCTAGACACTAAAGAACACTAAAAATGTTTCACCAGCTTCCCTAAAAATGAATAGAAGAAAAGTTCTGCCTTTCTATCTCACCTCTGAGTACCCTCTGCTGTTCCTGCTGGAGGTCGTGGATGGAGAGATTCCTGGTCTCCTCACTCACGCCACCCCACCCATCCTGACCAAACCCTGATGTACTGGGTAAAAGGGTTGTCCTGTAAAAAGGGGACAAAATATAATTGTTAAAACACTTTGAACGGAGACATACTGCTGTTGGCGGCCTAGGCTTGTCCTGTTAAAAAAAAAGGGACAAAATATGATCTAAAAATCACTTTGAACAGAGACATACTGGTGTTCCTGCTGGAGGTCATGGATGGAGAGATTCCTGGTCTCCTTACTTACACCACCATTGTGGACGTGGTGTGGCAAGATTGGTAGAGCGTGTGCCTTCCAATCGTGAGTTCGAACCCAGAGTATGCCCATCGTGTTTTTCCTTCAGCAAGAAAATTTATCCACATTTGCTGCTCTCCACCCAGGTGTATAAACGGGTACCCGGAAGGATGGAACGTAGGTCCTTAGCATTGTGTGCGCCCACAAGTATGCCCGTGGCTGGAATGCTCCCCAGGGAGTGGAAACATTGTGTGCTGGATTGATTGCAGAGAATGTATCCGATGACCGGGGTAATAATATCATTGTAAAACGCTTAGAGATGATTATCAATCGTGATAAGCGCTATATAAATCGAGGATATTAGTAGTATTATTTATTACCACCCCACTTGTCCGGAAGGTAAAAATTGAAAACAAATATCACATTTGGTATATTAGAAAAGAGAGCATTAAATTTGTTGCAATTATAAGCACTAACGACAAAACAGTGATTAATACTACAAAACCTTGAGTTTAAGAAGGTAAAGTCAATTATTTACATACCATTTTATCCACACAGTAATCCATAAAATTTAGGTCGAGATTACTTGCCCTGCCCGGGCATGACAGCAAATTCAAAATGAACTTGCCCTCCACTGATTTTTAAAACTCATCAAGGACAGTATCCCACATATTTGTGGGTTGGTAGTCCTACACTTCAGCAAGAAGATAAAAAGTAATATGAAGTATACAAGGAGAAAGAGCATACATTTTTCTATTTTTAGAGCCCTATTTTGTTAATCTACCTGCTTTAGTTATTTGGTAATGATTTGTATTATTGCGTAAATCGCTATCATTTAGGAAAATCCTTAAATTGGCAACACATTGTGATATTTTAAAAACAGATTTTGGCGTTCAAATTGGCAACTTTGCGGCAAAGCCACTTCATATTTGTCTTAAATTGTAATTACTAAATATTTTCCACCTATTTTTATGTCATTAAAAGGTCGACAAAAATTGGGAGTTGCCCATTTCTAGAGGAAAATAATGATCAATTTTGCCTTAAAAAAGCTCTCGTCCTTGATGGGTTAACCCCAAACAATCAGGCTAATTGGTCTGTAAAACCCTGCCTGGTATAAATGCTGTTTTGCATATTTATGTAAGATAGTATAATGTGCTAGTTTAGTTATGACCTACCTCTCAGGAGCAGAGTATGTGATGTCTTTCTTGAAGGCCGTGTTGAGGATGTTTTCCTTGGCTAGCAGGTTGTCAACCAGGGCTCTCCTCCTGTCTGCTTCCCTGGGGGTACTGTTGGGGAGGAGGACTGCTAAGGAACATTTTGGTAGTCTTATTTATCCAGGTTAGCCTCTTCAGTGCTCTAATTTCGCGGTTCTCCTAGAGGGACCTGCATCTAATATTATTATTTATAACTCGGCCATTGGATACACTACCGCACTTCATTGTGCACTCTCTCCACTCCCTGGGGAGCATTCCAGCAGGTGCTACAAGTACTTTACAGTGCACTCATGCTTATTACACACCTCATTCATGTCAAGTACCCATATTGCACCTGGTTGGGGAGCAGCAAAATGGATAAAGTGCCTTGCTGGAGGACACTAGTGCTGTATTGGCGGCATCGATCTGGGTTCGAACCCGGCTCCCGTGCTATGCCGTCAAGCGCCTATCTGATTATGCCACAACACCTCCACAACATACAGACACCCCTCTCAGGAAATTTGCAACATTCAAGTAATCAATTAAAGTTCTGTTAAAATCAACCTAAATTGGAACTTTCACATTTCTATTGTACATTGTTGTTTGGCTTATGGTAACAGAAGAATGAAATGGGTTATTATTGTTTATACATGTATGTCTCCCTAATTATGGAGACATTTCTGATTGAATCAAAATCATTCTGAAATGCATTTTGATTCCAGTCAAAATCAATGGGCAGAAGGGGATACAATCTGATATAGATTTTCCCTTTTTTTTACTAGGTAAAGAATGTTTTTTTTTCAGGAAACTGTCACACATCATTCATAAGATCTTACAAAGATACTGGTTTATGATTGAAGTCTTAAATATCACTTTTTGAGAAAATCACATAAAGTAAACGGATCACTTTAAACATTTTGGGACATTTATGTCAATGAAAACAGTTACATTTATGAATTTGCATGAACAGCTACACAGACAGAACAATAAAATCCTGAAATTTTGAAAACTAACGTTATCACTGAACCACTGCCCAGGTTATAAGCAAATTTGTTCTTTGCAATTCTGTGTTTCCATTGGATAACACATATTTAGGCAAGTGCTAGTAATGATCCTTGTTTAAAGATGAACACATTTTGGATGATGGAAGGCCTTTTCATGGGAAATAATAAGTTTTGTTCACTTCAATTAGAGTAACTTATCACATCTAATATTTGGGACAAAAGTGTTTTTTTACAAAATTGGACTTGCCCTTCCAACTAAGAAAGAAGGACACTCTGAAACCTTCATTGGCCTATAGCAGAGCTACCAACATTGAAATTCAACAATCAGGAAGATTTAGGGAAATTTCATCAGAAAATTAGAGAGATCAAATGCATGCATACAACCTAATGACAATAATCTTTCAATAATCAGGAAGATTGTTTGATGGGATGAAATCCGATGCTCATGCATTAGTCTTGGTCTATTTTCAGGGAGTCTCCTGCACAATCCGGGAGACTTGGCATCCTTGCTATAGCATATTATTACAATTTTTAAAAAATCAGTGCAGACTAGGAAAGGATACAGGTGAAACAAGCTCGATGACTTCTTGAGATTCTGGTCTAAGCTCTGAACATCTTGCTGGTATCTCCTGATGTTGGACCTGACTTCGGAGTTTATCTGGAAGCACAAATTGAAAAAAATGTATAAATAAATTAAACAGACTAGGGCCCTGTTGCAGAAATTTGTAAGCGAGCTTTTACGATGGCGGCAATCATCCAGCTCCAATTCAATATTAAAATTCAGAATCAAACGACAGGTTGTTTAACTATGATGTGACATCATTGTTTTTTACTCTGAAACTGTATGGTTTATTCGAAGGCAAGCTGGGAAAAGTAGCCCCATAGATATATTGTCCTATTTTTCCCTGTTCTAGCCCTAGATAAGTAGGCAAGTGCTTAATATAACACACCTAGGCACCGCTGCAGAAAGAGATACAATAAATTGTAAGTCAGATAATTTGTGCATTTTAGCGCATTTAGAACACATGATCTGACTTAGAATTAATTGTAACTTACAATCAGCGAAAAAAATACACGGGGGCGGCAGGCGAATTCGCCCCCGAAATGCCCAAAAGATTTTGGGGATTTTTGGGGGGGATTTTCTGTTTGGATCGTGATCAAATGCTTATAAGATGATCACTTACAACATTAGAGCTTAATAGTAGCCCCTGAAATTCGAAAAAGAGCCCGGAAATTTGTAGCCCCCCGAGATGATAAAAGTAGCCCCCGAAAGTTGGAAAAGTAGCCCCCGAAAAGGAGCCCCCGAAATAAAAATATTAATTTTTTCGCTGCTTACAATCCATTGTATCTCTTTCTGATACGGGACTAGGTGTGTAAATATTAAGCTCTTGCCTGATTACCCAGGGCCTTAACGGGTAAATCTAGTACCACATCTATGGCGCTACTTAACCCAGCTTGCCTTAAAATAAACCACACAGTTTCAGAGTTTAAAAAAAATGATGTCACATGATGGTTAAACAACTTGTCGTTTGATTCTGAATTTTAGTTATTGAGTTGGAGCCGGGTGATTGCTTACAAATTTCTTTCTTGCCTGACATTGTTTGTTGTAGTTGTGTAAGTGAAGTTTGGGCCTTCGTCTTTATTGATGAGAAAAGCAGATGAATGAGGCGAGGTGAATTCATGAGAATGATACGATTCAGTGCATGGTCTCAAATATGTGAATTTTTCTCTTGAATATTATTAAATTCCAAGGCTACAATTGGCTTTCCATAACTTTGAGTCGAGTCTAAATTGAAATTTATCTTACAATATTTGTAAAACTCCCAGGCCCTGGGGTGAGAGCTAGATCATGACCCTGGACCAGCCCTAGTTCTACGGATCTCGAGATAATATATGCTTGGATAATCATTTACGGCTGAATGAATTAGGGAGATGTGTTTACTCTGCCACGTTTATTTGAGGTTTATATTATTCTAGCATATTGACATCTATGAGTTAGAGCCAATGATGCTTATTACCATGGTAAATGTCGCTGGTCCGTATTCAATTCAATACTTAGATTAAGTTAGAATTTTACTTAGCATTTTCTAGGCTGAGAACTCATATTAAAATTGTTTTTTAGACTTTTACTGTAAAAACAAAATCTAAATGTAATATTTGAAGACATTATGACATCAACATGTTTGTAAGATTTTGAGTTGATGAATAAATCAAATCTCAATTTTGGCTAAGTAACTAACTTAAGTTAAGCTAAATTTTGACTTAAGTATGGAATTGAATACCGGCCTGGGCCCTGGTTATCACATAGACACTGTACCTTTGAATAAGTCGACCCGCTCCTCTGCAGGTTGTCTCGTTCATTGACGAGCTCCATGATCCTCTGGCCCAACCGCACACACGCATCATGATCGGTCATCCTGGTTGCGGACACCAAATTAAAAAGAAGAGAAAGGTATTTTATTTCAATTTTACTTCAATTTTTTTAACCGGCACCCTGCGTTAAAACTTAAATGTGTATATTGTGCATGTTGTGAAATTGCCTCGCCATGGGCATGATGGGGCTGCCGCAAGCACGGGGCTGCCGCCATGGGGCTGCCGCAAGCACCAAGTGGCAGCCCCATAGACATCCAGGGGTGCCCTGAATTGATGAAATTGAGTTAGACATCAAAAATGGTCTTGAAATTGAAGTTGGATTGGACTGTTCATACTTCATGTCATGCCTAGTAGCGGTCTATTTTGATCATGCTTACCCTATTATGTGTTCCATATCATAAGTGTGACAAATTGTATCGTGTGCAGTGAATTGGTTCATTCGGAGGAACGCTTGATTGACGATGCATGTAAAATTATCATTCAGTTTGTAGACCTTGTGCAGCGAGTGCAATTAATGCCCAACATGAGATCCAATACGTGGGACAGTTCATATTCATAATGTCTAACTGAGTAAGCGGTAAGGATTAAAAACATCTGATTTAAGCATTGCATATAAGTTTTGGCTTACCAAGAGTCTCCTCCAAAGTCGGCCATGTCTTCTCCGTACCAATCAACCGAAAATCTTCGATAATCAAAACATTGGAGTTTCACAAAAGAAGTTAATTTCTTTGCTGGATTTCCGGATTTCCCTGCAAGTGTCAACAATGTAATGCAACAGCCAATAGAGGGCGGTCATACGCAATGCATGAACGCGCTCTGGCAATGAATGATGATTGCATGAATTAATTAATTATTTAATGAATGAATGAATGAATGAATGAAAACGCTTGGAATGTCTCAACCTGCACTCCTTGCATTATAGAAGACGGCGTGGTGATATGATTACAGTATTCAAACTGATGAATGGGAAGCTTGGAATCTCCAGTGAACTTTGTTTAGGGGGCATGCACATAAACTGTATAAGGAGCCACAAAATTCCAGTTAAAATTCTAATTTGTACCCATTGAATTCAATGGGTACCCATTGAAACCAATTGGTAATTTTCAATGGGTAATTTTCAATTGGTGCTAAATGATTTCAATTGGTAACATTGTTAATATAGTCAATGGGAATTTCACCATGGGAGAGATCAAGATTGGACATTAGAAGTAAATCTTTTAGTCAGAGGGTGGTATCAGACTGGAATAGCTTGCCAGAGAAAGTCGTTGAAGCAAAAACTGTCGATAATTTTAAGAATCTTTTGAATAAACATTGGTGGAATCAAAGATTCAAAACAGCCGATTTTCAATGTATGCGCAACTGAAGTTTAAATAGACGTACAGTAGCAACAATCAACGTAGAGAAGACCGGAAAGTCTACAGGAGTCACCCTTCTTCTCTGTACCCTGATGTGATGTGATGTGATGTGATATGATGAATGGATGAATGAATGAATGGATGAATGGATGGATGAATGAATGGATGCATGCATGAATGGATGGATGGATGAATGAATGGATCATTGGAATGGATGGATGAATGAATGAATGGATGAATGAATGAATGAATGAATGAATGAATGAATGAATGAATGAATGAATGAATGAATGAATGAATGAATGAATGAATGAATGAATGTATAAATAATGTATTGATTGATTGATTGATTGATTGGTCGGTCGGTCGGTCGGTCGGTCGGTCGATCGATCGATCGATCGATTGATTGATTGATTTCTTGATGTCTTGATTTCTTGATTGATTTCTTGATGTCTTGATTGATTATCATGATTAATGTATAATTATGTCATTGTGAATATGTTACCGTTTCGCACATATGTCAACAAAGTTATGACAATGAAACCAAGACAAATCATTGTTTGCACTATAAGAACCTAATTAGGAGGAATAGTCTCTAAAAAGTTGGAGCGCAATCTGTCAATTAATACAACAAATATGGCTCTTTGGAAGCCATTTATTCATATGAGTGAACCAAGCAATGCTCTTTGTGGATAACATCCCCTTACGTGTTGTACACAAAATTTCAAAATTGTATCAATTGTCTATTATTACCCTTTGTTTGAGTTCAACATACCGTATGATTTGTAGAGTATACATATAAACAACATATCATGAGTTTGGGGAATGGAAAAGTGAGACAATGAAGAAAAACGAAGAAGAAAAAAAGAAAATTTGTGTACAAACCTATCAGAATGCGTTGTTAAAAATAAATGGACATCTTCAAAAAGCCATAGTTTTCTTTTTTCTTGCCCAATTATGCTCTAAATTTTAGAAATTATTCTCCCTAATATCTTACAGTCTATGAAAACAAAAGTTTGATTGGATTTGTAAACACACTTTTTTTTTTTTTTAAGTGATTTTTATTCCTCCATATATAACATTTACATTTGAATATACATACTAAACAAAATATACATATAATGAACGAAAATAGAAATGGTTATCTTACATACATAAACAAATACAAATCAACTGTATATTCAATTTCCTGACTTCATAAAAATAAACATAATGGAGGTTATATAACTAAAGATAAAAGGAACTAAAACATGCTCCTTTACCCCCCCCCCCCCCCCCCCCCCATTTAGCCCAAGAAAAAAAACCCATCCCCACCCAACCACCGATCACACCACAGTCACTCACATACCTCAGACACCCATTCCAGTATATCTGCTCGATTTTAACCTAAAGACTAATTAATTAACAATATAGAAAGCTGTCACATTCAGTTAAAAGAGTAGAGACCCAGAACCTTAATAATAATTAACAAATTCCCTATAATTCTAACAAAATAAAATTAATCATATTACATGTATTTTATGGTGTTCCCACTTTTGTAAGTGAACTCCTAATTTACCCTTTTTAATAGCCACTTTTTTTTCTTCTTCTTCATAGTCCAAAATAATTTTCTGTACTTTCCGTACAGAAGGAAGTACACCTTTTATTCTAAATGAATAAATAGTATGTTTTAACAAAAAAATAATAGAGTTACAATACTTAACTCTATGCGATCTACTTGCCAGTCCTACAAAAATTATTTTCCAATCAACATTCCTAATTTCAATCAAATTAAAATATTCTATTATATCTAACCAAAACCTTTGTACGTATAAGCATTTAAAAAATAAATGTGAATATGTCTCAATCTCATTTTTACAAAAAGAGCATAAATTATCAATAACAAATCCAAACCTAAATAAATGTTCTTTTGTATATACTGCCCTATGCAATAATTTATATTGAAATTCTCTCAACTTACCCCCCAAAACTGCGCTCTTTAATCTTAAAAATATATTCTTCAATTCTTCATTACTATAATCAAAATTAGTATGTCCATCCCCAATACACAAATTATATTCCTTTTGAAAATTTTTAACTAAATATTCATACATATGCCTAGATTTTAAATCAATTAACATTCCTATATATCCCGAAACTTTTAATCTAATTTCAAATGTTCGAATATCTACTTGAATAAAGTCACTCATAGCTTTACCATCTTTCCATTGAAGAGGCAATGCACCAACAATATCATGAATCTTTAATAATCCTTCTCCTTTTATTCCCAAGCCTAAAAAGTGAGCAACAGATCTCAAACTACCATTCAGCATTATATCCGACACCTTGCTTATACCTCGTTGTAATAAATCTTTATCAAAAATCATTCTATTTCTTAAGCACACATGTCTATTATTAAAAACAATGGGATTACTTTTTTCATTTTCAAAGTGTCTACAATTTTCTATATCTTGCCAAACTTTCAAAATATCTACATAAAAGGGCGGAACTTCTTTTAAATCCATCTTCTGAATATCATAGTCACATAAAAACACAAACCTTCCTCCTACTGATCTACAGCAATAATCAAAATAAACTTTCCATCCTGAATGCTTATCCCCATACAAAAGACGTTTAAGCCACATTATTCGTTAAGTTTTTACAAAAATTTCAAAATTATTCATTCTAAGTCCTCCAAATTCATAATTCTGATACAAAATTTTTCTCTTAATTCGATCCTTACCATTCCACAAAAAATCAAATGAGAGTTTATCAACTTCCTCATAAACCCACCGAGGTACCGAAATTAAAGAAGAAACAAAATTTAATTTTGAAAGTGCATACGTTTTTAATAACTGAATTTTCCCCATCATTGTTAAATCCCTTTGCTTCCACCACCCTAATAAACGTTTTATCTTACTTAATACTTCTTTATAATTCAAAACATCTTTCCGTATTTTATTACGTGTATAATACACACCTAAAATCTTTATTTCATGAACTAAATTTCCAAAAGTGGGTTCTCCTGGTATTTCAGTATCACATCCCATCCAAAAAAAATTAGTTTTTTCCTTATTAACCTTAAGTCCACTAATTTTCTCAAAATCTTCAAAAATCTTTTGTAATCTTTTTATAGATTTTAAATCTTTAACAAATATTGTAATATCATCGGCATACATTACTTGTTTAACTTCATGATCCCCAAATTTAATTCCTTGAAAATTAACATCTTTCCTAATAACAAGAGCCAAAGTTTCAATGGCTATCAAAAATAAATAAGGCGAGAGAGGATCCCCTTGCCTCACCCCTCTCAAAATATCAAAATAACCTGTTGAATGCCCGCCATTCATTACACAACTACTTATATCTTTATATAACATCTGAACTCAATTACAGAAGGATTCCCCAAATCCAAATAATTTCAAAACATTAAATAAATACCACACACACACACACACACGCACACGCAACGCACACGTACGCACACGCACACGCACACGCACACGCACACGCACACGCACACGCACACGCACACGCACACGCACGCACACGCACGCACACACACACACACACACACACCATAGAATTATGACTCCAACACTGCCATTGTAGAACTAGAAGGTAAACTGTATTGCCCGTAGGGCAATACAGTTTACCTTCTAGTTCTACAATGGCAGTGTTGGAGTCATAATTCTATGGTGTGTGTGTGTGTGTGTTGATGATATATTATATATTATTGTGGGGGCAAGACGTGTTTCTGTTGAGCTCCTTTGTTTCTTTTGTTTTTTCCGTTTTAGTGCTTGTTTATAAGTTGTGATTGGTACTGGAATGACGATCTGGACGCGTGCAAGCCATTTTTCGGATTTATTTTTCGGTTTAGTTTTTTGATTTTCGCATTTTTGGTGATTTAGTGATCAAATTTTTGATTTTTTCAGTGGAGGAAGTCAAAATTGTAGTTGTTTTCGTTGCGCGTAGTGCTATACACCTGTTATGACAACATATCGCGCTCACTGTTATTTATTTTATTACTTCTATGTTTGTTATTACGCACGATACACCTGCGCTAGCGCTTTTCATTTGAAGTTTGCGCAGTGAAGTCTGTTGAGTTGTCTACGTGACGTCACTGAGGATCAACGTGAGAGGACTCCCCAAGAATATAATATCCTTTACTTCAATAATATTATGCACATTCATCTTCCGATTATTATGAATTAATATAACTAATTGTATAACTAGTTTTTTGATGATATATGTGCATTTGTAGATGTTTTACGCTTCGTACTGATTTGGGCGTTTTTTTTCCTTATTAACCTTAAGTCCACTAATTTTCTCAAAATCTTCAAAAATCTTTTGTAATCTTTTTATAGATTTTAAATCTTTAACAAATATTGTAATATCATCGGCATACATTACTTGTTTAACTTCATGATCCCCAAATTTAATTCCTTGAAAATTAACATCTTTCCTAATAACAAGAGCCAAAGTTTCAATGGCTATCAAAAATAAATAAGGCGAGAGAGGATCCCCTTGCCTCACCCCTCTCAAAATATCAAAATAACCTGTTGAATGCCCGCCATTCATTACACAACTACTTATATCTTTATATAACATCTGAACTCAATTACAGAAGGATTCCCCAAATCCAAATAATTTCAAAACATTAAATAAATACCACACACACACACACACACGCACACGCAACGCACACGTACGCACACGCACACGCACACGCACACGCACACGCACACGCACACGCACACGCACACGCACACGCACGCACACGCACGCACACACACACACACACACACACCATAGAATTATGACTCCAACACTGCCATTGTAGAACTAGAAGGTAAACTGTATTGCCCGTAGGGCAATACAGTTTACCTTCTAGTTCTACAATGGCAGTGTTGGAGTCATAATTCTATGGTGTGTGTGTGTGTGTGTTGATGATATATTATATATTATTGTGGGGGCAAGACGTGTTTCTGTTGAGCTCCTTTGTTTCTTTTGTTTTTTCCGTTTTAGTGCTTGTTTATAAGTTGTGATTGGTACTGGAATGACGATCTGGACGCGTGCAAGCCATTTTTCGGATTTATTTTTCGGTTTAGTTTTTTGATTTTCGCATTTTTGGTGATTTAGTGATCAAATTTTTGATTTTTTCAGTGGAGGAAGTCAAAATTGTAGTTGTTTTCGTTGCGCGTAGTGCTATACACCTGTTATGACAACATATCGCGCTCACTGTTATTTATTTTATTACTTCTATGTTTGTTATTACGCACGATACACCTGCGCTAGCGCTTTTCATTTGAAGTTTGCGCAGTGAAGTCTGTTGAGTTGTCTACGTGACGTCACTGAGGATCAACGTGAGAGGACTCCCCAAGAATATAATATCCTTTACTTCAATAATATTATGCACATTCATCTTCCGATTATTATGAATTAATATAACTAATTGTATAACTAGTTTTTTGATGATATATGTGCATTTGTAGATGTTTTACGCTTCGTACTGATTTGGGCGTTGAGTGTGGTTGAGTGTTGATATAAAGTTAACAATTTGTTGTTTATTGGTTTTTATTTCTCCTGTTTTCCGTTGATCATAATTTGTTCTTGAATCGATTGGGTGAGTGGTACATACACGGGATTATTATACTTATAGGCTCCGTATAAGCTTGGCTTGTTAGAGCTCTTTTGAGTAGTGTGCCGCGGGATTTCACATCCTTAAACTGCTGGTGAACAGAGCAACAAGACCAAGCTTTGTAATTGTTAGGATTTTCCAGTAATGTCGTGTTTGTGCCACAGAACTTAGTCGACCAAGTCAATTTATTGATTATATTAATTTAAGGTCATAGGGTACCCCTAATATAGTCACAATCAGCAACTCAATTTATTGTTATTATTTATTATTAGGTCTGAATATTGTAACATTGTTTTTTGTGACTTGAATTTACTTAACTAATATAATAATATAGTTACAATCAGCAACTCAATTTATTAGTAGTATTGAATATCGCAACACACATAGCAATATTGACATTAAAAATGGAGGCATTTAAATTTTCCTTTGGAATGTTTGTGATTTTCTTCAGTCTTCTCAATATTGTGTCACCATATGACACTGGTGCAACATTGAAATCTACTCTAGAACCCGGCATAGTCTTGGAACCCTCAACAAGCTTCTTCACATACTGGATTAGACAAGCTGGTCTCAACTACAAACATGAAGCTTTAACCCGATCCACTCACGATAGAATCACAGATCGACGCATAGAAAATGCAAAAATATTTTCTTCATTGAAGCTTCAATACCCACGCCTCGACATTAACATCAAGGAGAGAAATCATGCATACTTCACAGTCCTACTTTTGCTTGCAGGAGACACGGAACTGAACCCGGGCCCTCGTTCAGTCAAGTACCCCTGTTTGATATGCAAGAAACCAGCAAAAGGGGACCAGCAGTGCCTACAGTGTGATACATGCGATGGTTGGTATCACACAGAGTGTATGAACATGCCCAAGCAGATTTATGATACTTATGCAAATACTAGCATGACATGGATATGCTGTCAGTGTGGACTACCAAATGTAAGTTCATCCCTGTTCAACAGCTCAAGTGTCACTTCAACCGCCAACCAATTTAGCAGCCTGAGTGACACATTGGGAGATACTCCAAACAACTTTATGGATGATACAGCCCTCCCTGAGCCCGATGGAAACATCATTCACATAGGCTCACCATCCGCCACTTCAACACCTAGAAGGAAACTGGGCGCCCAACGTGCATCTACTCAACAACGACAACGCACCAAGAACCTGAAATGCCTACTGATAAACTGTGATGGCATTTGTAACAAACTTCCACACTTGGAAGTGATGATTGAAAGCCACAAACCAGATGTTATAATAGGTACTGAATCCCACCTGAAACCTGACATCATGACTGCTGAGATCACTCCACGTGGATTCACAACATTTAGGAAGGATAGAATACATGCCAGAAAGGGAGGAGTGTTTATCATGATCAAAGATGACCTCGTTGCAACGGAATGTAACCTCGTTGAAGGTGAAGCAGAAGTCTTATACATAGAACTGAATATCCAAGGATTCAAACGGCTAGTTATAGGCTCGTTCTATCGACCACCAAAGTCTGACCCTACAAATCTGCAGGAACTTGAAAGGTCACTAGCTAACATGTATGCTAGATTCAAAGAGACCGTTGTTATTCTGGGGGGCGACTTCAATCTGGCAGACATTGATTGGACTAACAGAGTGGTAAAACCATACGCTACAGAAGCAACAAAATGCGCCCTGCTACTAGATATCTGCAATGACTTTTTCCTTGATCAACTGGTTACTGAGCCGACTAGAATATCTGGAAATACAAAGAACATCTTAGACTTGGTTCTAACAAGTCACCCTGGTCACATCACCAACTGTGAAGTCACAGCAGGCATTAGCGACCATGATGCAGTTACTTTCCTGCTCAACTCTACGCCAAAGCGGACAAAGAAGATGCCAAGGAAAATCTACCTCTTCAGTAAAGCTAATATCCCCAATCTGCAGTCTGCAATCGATACATGGCAGCAGGACTTTCTCAGCAGCAATCCTGGTTCTAGATCAGTACAGGAAAACTGGGACATCTTCAAATCTAAGATCACACTCTTCATGGAAAATCATATTCCATCAAAGATGTCAAAACCCAATAACTCAAGTCCATGGATTACCAATCAGATAAGGAAGAAGATTAAAAGGA